>CM060103.1:1435223-1491566 GCA_030522485.1 Stenchaetothrips biformis
AAAAAAACTAATTGCATTGCCTACACCATTCGCTGCGAGGCACAGCACTGCTGTTTACTAGTTAGGTGCCTTGTCCTGCTTCTTAGGGGGGGCCCTTCTGGTCATCTAAGCCGCGACGTGCTTACATCCTTTCCAGCTGGCCCGGTGGTCGCCGGAGCACCTCGCGCAGCAGTTGGCGACGCTCTCTGGCGCCTCCCTGAGTTTTTCATAGCACTTTTCAGATGCGTGCTCCTCTCCACAGACGCCGCACACGGGCGTTCGCCAGCATGTGACCTCGGTGTGGCCGATTGCTTGGCAGCGGGCGCAGATAGGGGGTTTGCCACTCCCCTTGTACTTATCCCAGGACACCTCCGTGAGGCCGAGGAAGGCCACTTTTTCTCGAATTTCTCCGAGGGTTGTCACGCCGGCTTCGTACGTGACTTGGCAGCACAGTAGGTTTTTCTTCACGGCCGGGTCATTGGTCGGAGCGGTCACGCGGACCACCTTTTCGGGTTCAGGGAGGCCCCTGGCGATCAGCAGGGCCGCGAGGCTGGCTGGGGTGACATGGAGGGGTACTCCTTTCACCACGAAGCGGGCGGGTGCTTGGCCACGGGGGGCATAGGTGTAGAAGGGGACCTTCCTGCTGATGAGGTAGTCCGCTACCTTCTTGTTGTCTTCCATGGTCTTGGTTGACATGCGCGTTGTCCCGGCCAGGTACTTGATGGCGAGCGGGGCGCTGAGAGTCTTGCTTAGGGCCTGCAGGGAGGCCTCAGTTTCGCTTGTTGGAGTCCCTGAGACGATCAGGGGGGGAGGTTTTGCTGGCTGGTTGGCCGGCTCCTTTTCGTTTTTACTTCTAGGACCACGGTTTTAACCTTGCGGCCTTTCCTCATTGGAGTTGCGCCTCGAGTCTCGTGACTTACGAGAGGCGCGTTTCTTTGATTTTTGCTGGTTCTTGGTTTTTCTGGTTGATTCGGTTTCTGTGCCAGTGGTTGCATCCGTCTGGCCGGTTTGAAATTCCGAGTCTGAGTCCGACAGGGTGTCGTACTTGTTGTCGTCGACGAAGTTTACACTTCTGGGGGCTGGTTGCGGACCGGGCTTTTGGCGCTTCGGGCGGTTTGGTTTGACGATCTGCCAGCCGTCAGTCTCAGCGGGGGTGGGGGAGGTCTCTTCGTCCCTTCCCCTTTTTGTAGAGTCAGTACGACGGAGGAAGGTGGCCCCTCTGGAGGTGCTGGGTTGAGGTGCTGGAGTGTCCATGGTGGCGGCGGGGATTTTGCTGGTGGGGGGTGGGGGAGGCCGCATGAATGGGGCCAGGAAGCGCAGGGTAGGTTCAACCGTGGTGATTATCCTCTCGATCTGGTCCACATATTTGAAGAACTTCCTGCGGGTGACGACCTTGGCCTCGTCCTCCTTGAGGTACTTTGCGTACGGGGCAAACTGCAGCCCAGCTTTCGATTTGTGTCTCAAGATGCCGTCTTTCTCAGCCTGGGAGTGGGCGGCCGTTAGCAGCGGGGTGAGCGCGGGATCTTCTACCCCGGAGTACTGCAGGGCCTGCGCGACGAAAAAGAGGAGTGCTTGACAGGCAACGACCTGTTTTTCTTGCTGGATGTCGATTTTTTCCTGCCTTGCGAGAGGCTGCTGGGGGGCGAAGGGGCTCGGGCGCACGCAGAGCTGGGTGATGTGCTGCTGTATAACCTCCTCGGGGGCTGTTGAGCTGTCGCTTTTGGTGCGGGTTAGGCACCAGGGGCAGGCATAGGAGAAGCCTTCTCCCTGAACGATGGGGGCGTGGCCCCAGACGATATCATTCCGCCAGAAGCGGATGGAGGTGGGGTTCCTGAGCTTGCTCTTGTTTCCATGGGCGTGGAAGGCTCGTCCCTTGGCCAGGTCCGCTGGCTGGTAAATTTCGGTGATATCACATGTAGTGCATACCACTTTCTTCTTGCTATTGACCACGGTCACATAAATGTTCGCGATTTGGGCCGCGAACCGTACCCGGTTTGTTTCACACTCGTACCAGTGGGCGCACTCTGGTACAGAAAAGTTGTATTTCACTTTTGCACATTGCCCCTCGGCATGGAGCTCGGCGTTGACAGTCGCGACTTGGGGCTCGCAGAAGTCTAGGGTCTTGCATTCATTGCACGAGACCGCTTGCAGGGAAGGGTCGCGGTACAGCTTCCAGCTCGTGGTCATTCTCCCCTGCCCAGGGGACAGGGGGGAGGAGGGGGGGGGACCACCTGTGGCCTCCGGGTGGGTTAGCACGCCTGGCCGGAAGTGAAGTCCTTTCTGGTGATCCTCTGGGGTCGTGGGTTCGAATCCCACGGGGACAAACTGTTCGGTTTTGGTTTGCTGCACTGTCCGGGTGTCTGGGTCCTTCCCATGGGGCACAAAAAGTTTTGCCCTACATAGGAAAGTAGCACAGTCGCGGTGGCGCAGAAGGCACGGTAGCGCGGGCGCGGGGCGCGGCGCGCGGCTCGGCGGTGCGGACTAGCGGAGCGGAGCGCGGGGCGGCACGTCTGCTCTGCTCGGCGGTTGCCAACGGCATGATGACAGCTGAGTCCCGTGTCCGAAGTGATGCCGACAGCATGCGGTGTTCCCAGGCGGTCACCCATCCAGGTACTGACCGCACCCAAGGCTGCTTAACTGCGGTGTGCGTAAGGGAACCGGTGTATCCAGCCTGGTATGGCCGTCGGCGAGAGTCGGGGTCCCCCGGGGCCCTCATGGCACCGCGCGCCGCGTCCCGTGTCCGAAGTGTGGCAACATTGGAGCCAAAAAGATGCCGACAGCATGCGGTGTTCCCAGGCGGTCACCCATCCAGGTACTGACCGCACCCAAGGCTGCTTAACTGCGGTGTGCGGAAGGGAACCGGTGTATCCAGCCTGGTATGGCCGTCGGCGAGAGTCGGGGTCCCCCGGGGCCCTCAAAGCACAGCGCGCCGCGTCCAGTGTCCGAAGTGTGGCAACATTGGAGCCAAAAAGATGCCGACAGCATGCGGTGTTCCCAGGCGGTCACCCATCCAGGTACCCAGGCGAAAATCACCCTGTTAGTGATACATGATTCACTACGTTTGATGTCGGTTTGTACCGCGAACTGAATGCGACCGTAGTGAGAGCAAGGCGAAGGCGATCCCGTCACAGAAATGAAGTTGGTGAAGAGTGACGACCGACACAGTTCGGCGCGCGGAACAAGTGACTCGGGCGTCTCGGACTGATCGAACGTCAAGTGGTTACTTGACCTGCGTGCTGGCGCTCGCGGCACTCCGGCGACGCGTGACGCGTGACGACTACAGAAGCGACGGCGACCAACTCGTGCCTGACTGACTCTGACTGACTGTGACTAAGTGGCTTGCCGTGCCTGGCCTGGCGCACGGGCGGGAGGGGGCGGGGGCGGCTGGGCCGAGCGACTGGACTGGCCGCCACTGGTGTAAAAAACTTCAGGATTTTCCAATCAAACAATACCAATCAGGAAATTGTCTGGTTGCTAGAAACTTGAGTGGAATTCGCGCACCGCTTGATTGCTTTTTCTAAGTTCTAATTGACTATTTCTGATTGTGTTTTTCTGAGTGGACACTTCTGATTGACTATTTTTGATTGTGTTTTTCTGAGTGGACAGTTCTGATTGGGAAGACAACTTCAAACATCGGTAATATGACTATGCCTTGGCACATTCGAAATTGACGACAACTTCTCTGGGGGGTCAAACCGAGTCCGATCCAAATCTAGAGTCCGATTTTCGATAGCTCGTGATCAGGCCTCGATATGCTAGTAAGTATGATCCGATTTGTATGAAATTAAAATGGCCCCAGTCAAATGGATTGAACATGTCACATACCAAATTTGAAACCGATATCGTAAATACTTTCCATTTTATAGGCATCAGATTTTCCTGATGTTCTTTTCTGATTTCTGAGTGGCAATCAGCAATCAGAAAACTGAGCAGAATTGTTCTGATTGCCAATCAGAAATCAAATATCAGGAAATTTCTGATTGGCACTCAGCTATCAGACATCATATATTTTTTGATGTCGGTACTCAATCAGGATTTTTTTCTGATTAACAATCAGGAATCAGAAACAATTCCGTAAAGGCAATCAGAAATCAGATGATTCCTTATTGACAATCAGAATTCAGAGATGATTCCTGATTGACAATCAGAAATCAGAGATGATTCCTGATTGATAATCAGACATCAGAAAATCAATCAGGAAAATCCTGATTTCTGATTGGAAATCAGAAACTGCAGTCTTAACTGATCCGTGCTACGGATTACAAACCAAAGTTGGAGAGTGAATCCAGTGTACAAAGCAAATCCAGATAAATGCCATCGTTCAGGAATTCATTCAAAGGCTCGTTATGATTGCCTCCCAGCGGTTCAGGAATTCATTCAGGACTCGTTCTGAGTGCCATTCAGAATTCAGCGAACCAATCAAGAAATATTTGATTGGAAATGAGAAATCAAAAAATCTAATCAAGAATTTACTGAATTCCAATCAAAAATTAGAAAACCAATACAAATTTTTCTGATTTCCATTCAGAAATCAGGAAAGAAATCAGGGAATCCTGACGTTTTTTACACCAGTGGCCTCGACGGGCCTCCCCCTTCCCCCTTGCCGATGCCCTTTCTGCCGGCTTCCGAAGCAGCCGCTCTAGTGCCCATGTGCACGTCACAAAGTCAGTAACGGTCGAACTCACACACAGCACCAGCTCGTCCGTGGTGTTGCTCTAAACAGCCTGCTGACGTACGACTGTGCTAACATCGACAATGACGCGACGCCAGTCAGCGTCTACATCGGAAATGTCAAGGGGGTATGCACTCGCGTTATGGTCGGGTCACTCCACCTGTAATAGTGCGTGTAATAGTTCACGAGTAGCAAAATTGCCAAACTTTTCATGATTTTGCCTATTTTTTGGTTGTTTTGGACTGTTTTGGGGTTATTTTGGGCTATTTTCAGCTAAATCTCGGCCATTTTGAGACGTAATAGTGCGTAACGTAATTCGGGTCACTGGGTTCCAGAGTGCATTCCCCTCTCGGGGAATGTGATTTCAAACCCGCCTTCCTCTTTAAGGATACGCCCAGTTCAGTCCCCGACCTGTGGAAACAGTATTACAATTGCTGAGCTACTATGGACAATTTTATAGAGAAGCTACGATAACCGGAAATTGGCAATATTGAAGGTGTCCCAATGTACCCCATGTCCCACTGTGCCCCACCTTCCCTTACTGGGGCTGCGGGGCAAGGAGCCCGGCGGGACGACACCCTCCTGGAGCCCGAGAGGAGACAAAGACACACAGACGGGGTCCACCTGGCCCGCTTCTGCTGCATGCTGATGCGACGCCTGCCGCCAAGTCAACGCCCCGTTCCTAACGGCCGGACATATGATGAGCGGCGTGCTTAGTGCCTGGCTGCTGAAACACGATTTGCGTTTGGGGTTCAGTCCATGAAAAGTAAAAGTCGAGCTAAGTGTTAGACCAGTATATTCTTAACCAAACACAAGGTTCGCAGAAGGTAGTCAGCACAGTTCGCTCCTGCGTGGGACCGCTATTTTATTAACTGAACAATTAATGAGCCATATTTCGTTGCAATGAGCGAAAGTGACTTTCTTCGTGTACCTGAGGTAAACATAACCACTCATCAGAGTCACATTTGATTTTTAACAAAACACATTTGCACTTGATTGTTTGTATCGGCCATTTCCTTTTAACAGAATTCAAGCCCCAAACTTTTTCTATTCCAATGACCCTAGATTTTATAGGCCAATGAAAAAAATTGTCACAGGAAGTATATGTGTACCCAATTACAAACACTTTGTCCTCAGAAGTGTCGTGTATAATAGATATCACTCTTATCACCTCGTCAGCAAAGCTTTTGACAACAGAGTCTCTTCGTCTATCAGTGCGGATAACCATTCCCGGCAATGATGCCTGCAGATACTCTATGCCCTCTGACTCTAGCCATTCACTAGGGCCAACCTGCATAGAAAGGGAAGCACTGCTGCCATGACTGAGCATCGACACAGGTGTTGGCTGCAACAGGTGCCCTTCCTTTATTCTCCTTACAATCTGTCGCACACACCGCCCGTGCGCTGTCATCGCCCGATTTATTCTGCTCAAGTAGGACTCAAATGGAAAACCCGAGAAACTGTCCAGCACTCCATGTTTTTCACACTGTTTTGCAAGATGCGTCAAACTGTGAGCTTTTATTGCCATGAACTGTTTTCCAAAATTGGTCTCAATATCACGAACAAAAAGTTCCAAAAGATCGTGTGCATCCGAAAGGCAACCATCCTTCCTTATTAATTCTGGAGAACTGAGAATTCGCACTGCACAGGATAGCAGGAGAAAATTCCGAAAAACTTCCTTACCAAAAAAGGTTTTGATCACTAACATTCCATCGTACAGAAGAAACCTTCTCCATTCCGTAGCCTTCCACACCTTCCATTGATTGACCCCCCTGACTCGACGAGCATACTCAGATGGAAAACTTTCCCTTAGTTCCCTTGTCATGTATTTTGATATTTTTTCTACTTTTACACCTGTTATATGGTACTTTACAGCTCTTTTTGACTCAACAAGGAACTCCCACCATCTTTTAACAACTCCGCCCGCATACAGGGCATGCATGGGATCTATTGGTAACGAAAAACACATATCAATATTCAATTGCATAAGTGGTGAATCCGGGCGGGGCCCTTTAAGATAATGCGTGTGATATGCCATCTGATGCTTTTCTCTGACACTCTTGTCCGTCCGTAGAGTTGGCTTTTGGCGTGCTACGTCAGAGCTAGTAAATGTAGTTGGCCCCCTTTTTTTCCCTTTTACTGTGCATCTTTCACACTGTACAAATGAAGATGGACCCTCCCCATTTACACATTTCATTTTGCAGCGAGCTGGATAGTCAGCAATAAATTTCTGAAAAACAACCTCATATCTGATTTCATTGAAAAAAAGTCCGTCCTTTTGTAGCTGTTTAGCCTCTACAATGAAATCCTTCAGAAAAACGTCTGGCTTAGGGTCCTTTTTCCCTCCAAAAACCGCTACAATGAAAGGAGGGCTTTCTTTACTAAAATCAGTTGCACTGAGGCGACAGAGTATAGGCCATATTTTAAAGTTAACACTTTTGTAGGGCGATAAACCATCCCAAAAAATGTCCAAACATATTTCCTTGCATGCAGACAAATAATCTTGAGTCACTGTCTTCCGTAGTCCATTTTCTATCCCTGAATAGTACATTTCTCCACCTGCAACCTCCTGAATAAAAGCCTTCACCGTTCTGGAGCTTTTCATGAGGGATGCACTACACGTAGGCAAATGTGGGTGCCCATGTTCTCTGAGCAATTGCAAGATTCGATCTCGTGCCTCACGCGCAACTCCGTAGTCACCAAAACACATCACAAGACCATCTCCAAGTTTCAAGTCCCTTATGTGAGTTGAATCGGCCCCCAACTCAGGAAAATCACTGTCTTCCCACTGCTTCTGTCCCTCGTTACATGGTTCTTCAATGACTTCAGGTTCAGCGGCCTCTTCAATGGCTTCAGACGATTCAATCAAATGATCCAATTCCTGCTCAAGCTCAGCGTACCGCGTCGTTGTTCTTGTCCTCTGAGAGGTGCTCAAATAAAACGGGCGTCTCTGGAAGAAACCCAAACGGCACTTCGTTACATAAATGCTTACTCTAACAAATTACGCGGCAGCGGCAGGCAGTTCTCCCAGCCGTTTTAGTCCTTGAAGTAACTCACATGTAGTGATATCGGCCGGGGTGCTCGCAACTTTCCCATTTTCTTAAGTCCACTAGACAACTCCGTACGTAATAAGGTCAACGTAACAAAGTAGAAACACCTTTAATGCACTTGGGCACTGCTTTCCGATCAAGCCTCTGCAACGGAAAAAACAAAGCATGTATTAAGCAAAACATTTCAAGATGCAGGCCTCTTTCTAAAAATGAAACATGACTCTCGTTCGTTTTGCACTTAGCGCACCGCCTCAGCACAACTGACATCGAAATTGGTCAATTGAAAAGGTTGCGCCGAACGTGTGGCCTCACCAATCGATTGCTCTCCGAACGAGGAATCCATTGGTGGGGTCACACGTTCGGTTCCAGTCCCGGTGAGCGACTCTGGAGACAAGCGCGTGCAGCGTTTCGGCCGCCTGCGCCGGTCCTCTGGCCCACTGTGCGTCGGGACGCACCGTAAGCGCGAGAGGGACAGAGCGCTCCGTCGAGTGCATGCAGTCCAATCCGAGCCCCTAGCAGCTGAACGAGTTTTAGCCAAATCACGGAGATGAAAATCCTGCCACTTGTAGATTTAGTGTACATCGCCCCTTACCTGAAATCACATTTCCGATGCGGACGCTGACTGGCGTCATTGTCGGTGTTTAGCACTCGTACGTCAGCAGGCTGTTTGAAGCAAGACCACCGACGCCGACGTGCTGGTGCGGAGTGCGTGTGTGACTACACCACCGTGGACGTGGACTGGTTGGCGACGCGGCGGCGAGTGGCTGGCTGCGAGCTGCAAATTGCGACGTTGCGGCCGCCGCCCGGCCCCCGGCTGGATTCCCGCAGCGCTGCGCTGCCCCCTCCCCCCCCCCTTTTTCCATCCGCGGAACAACGCAGCGACACGGCTTTTTTCCCCCCGCGAAATCCGACGGGCAGCACTCTGACAAACAGATTTGGTCGCGGCTATCTAGCGCCGTCCAGGAGTTGCAGCCACTAGCCTGCGTGTCTTCACTTAAAATAAACCAAAATTCAGGGATTCCGAGATTGTTTTTCGTGGTTGCTGCCAGTGGCTTGGCCCGTGAGGCCCGTGGGGCCATCCGGCCCTGCGGCCTTCTTCTGGCCATGATGGCGGGCCTGGGCTTGTCGCGCGGCCGAGAGCAGTGTACATTAGTGGCGTCTATAGAAACCCCCAGGCACCTACTCTACAAACACAACAGTGTACTCAGTACACTGTCTTTAGCGTGTACTCACGAGTACAGTACAGGCTGATCAGCGTGTACTGACGAGTACACTCTCTTCAGCGTAAGCACACTCCAACGAGCGTGTACTCAACTGCATATATTGCCAGGCTTCTAAGCACACTATCGTTAGAGTGTACTCATCCAAGCACACTCTCGTTGGAGTGTACTCATCTAAGCACACTCTCGTTGGAGTGTAGTCATCTCAGCACACGCTCGTTGAAGTGTACTCATCTAAGCACACTCTCGTCTGAGTGTGCTTGTGAGTACACGCTGAACAGAGTGTACTGAGGGCACTGTTGAGTTTGCCGAGTGAAGGTGCCTCATTTCGAGGCAATCCAGCGCCGTCCAGGACTTGCAGCCACCAAACTGCACTGCGCGGCTGCAACCAGCATTCGAGTCTGAACTCAAAATAAGTTCAAATTCGGAGATTCCGAGATTGATTTCCGTGCTTGCTGCTAAAGGCGCTTGGATGCAGCGTAACGCTTTTCTGCAGTTTCGCCAGTGTGCCCTCTCCTGGCGCGAACCGCCGCCATGAAAGTCGCCCAGCGGAAGGGAATACGACTCCTCCGACCCCCTCCAAGGCCGGTGTAACGGTTCCGTTCCTGTTTGACTTATGACCGACCCGACACGACAAAAGACTACCATATTTATTTTCACCATTTTTTTTTATCCATACCCGGCTTTGATTTCTTTTCCGTCGCGAACTCCCGTTACGCTTCGCCCGCTTGATTCGAACTTTCCGCGCGCTTACTACACTCCGCGCTCCGGCCGTCATGTGTCTCGCGTTTCGTTGCGCCGCCGCGCAGAGAGCGCCACCGGTCCCGCGGAACGAACAAGGCCAAGGCTTCGGCTCGGTCAGCCACTCGTTCGGTGGAAGCCACCCGGTGCCAACGAATCCGCCTATTATCCGCAAACTAATTGATCATCATGTTTCGGTAAGCCATTATTCAGTAGAAATATCCCTCCCCGCTATCTAAGCTAATGTCTCTTCTATTTATTTCCGCGTTTTCGGCTAAAGATCCCTCTGTACGTTTCCCCAAAACCGAGAGCTCCCCGTTCATGAAGTGTGGTCGCCATTTCCTTTGTTTGTAGGATTATCGCGAAACCCAGCATGTCTGGCTAAGCCTGCACCGGCATCTCCCCGGACGAGTCCGGCGGGGACCCTCTTCATGTCTCTCTACACCTTGGTAACCTCATGGCTCACGCCATGAGAGGTTAACTCGCCGCTCGAGCCCTCGACTACGGATACGGCCTGCTACTGGACTTGTGTTTTGGACTTTCTCTGGGGTACCGATGTCTCTTGATCCCGCGTGTAACCTCCGAAATCCCGATTTTATCCGCGTGCACCTCGTATACTATAGCTCGAACTGTGTGTTAGATCCTGTAGGGTTTGTGTCTGAAAACCTGCAGGCCACCAGTGTCAAGGTTTTAAGGTTAAGTTCTCTGTAGCCATGGCTCTTCTAATGGGAGACTCAATCTTTAGCAGGTTGTTGTCCAAGTATAAGCGTCACTACCACCCCTTATCCGTTGAATTCTGTGTCAGTGGCTCTAAAGTTTCCGACTTGAAAGCTCGAATCAAGAACTTCGCTGACTTGCCAAGCACCGTCCCAATTGTGTTGCTCATTGGCATAAATGATCTAACTTCTCCCCATGTTCTGGCGGAAGTGTGGAAACTGTATTTATCTGTTGTCAATCATTTGTTGAGGCGGGGTGTGAAGCAGCTTTTTGTTTGTCCCATTTTGCCAGTGGCCAATAAGTTTATTCTTGCTAGGTGTGGCGCAGATATCGAACAATTAAATTTCTGGATTCGGAGTGTAAAACAGAAAAGATATGTGAATATTCTGTCTTTCGATCACCTCTTTAGGTGTGAAAGTGAGTGTGACCTGTCTGTGTATTGCCCAACAATTAAATCTCGTCCTGATTATTTACACCCAAACTCAAAAGGGTTGTATCGTATGCATCAAGAAATTGTAAATGTTGTGACTCAAGTTGTCCATCGCCTTTGAGCATGGTATAGCTTTCTTCGTAACAATTCTTATTGTCAGATTTACTTAGTACTGTGGGCATACCAGACCCGTTCTGAATCTACCATGTGGTGACCTGAGTATGAAAGTGTCCTTAGCTGTGTGATCGCTGAGGTATCTCAGCTCTACTTTTCTAGTCGTGTGTCAACTGTGCGCAAGTTGACTTTTTTTTTATTTTTTTTGTTCCATACTGTGTGTGGTGGTTGTATACTCACTGTGTGAGTCCTAGTTGTATTTTTTTTTCTTATTCCATGTGTGTGCTATTCTGAACTCGTGGGAGTTCCTCTTGGGATAATTATTTGATTGGGCTACTGCAGAGCCCTGGGTTCCTTGGTGTCGGTGTTATGAGCAGAGTAAGGGGCCATTTTAAGATCTACAACTACTTAGTATGAGACCCGAACTTATGGATTTTTTTTTTATGTATCTACACCCCCCCCCGTTGTTCTCGAATTAGTTAGTGAGTTAGGATGTATGGCACTGCTAATAGCGTTGGTCGGAGCTATTAGTCCCTGTTCATAATATTGAGTAAGGCTCTAGTCATAATATATAGAGTTTTTGTCCTCTTGGATGTTATGAATAAACCTGTCTATTTTTTGTTACTTTTGACCAATTATGTGATCCTATCTGCCACTTCACTGCACTGGGTTTCAGCCTCTAGAACCTTAGTGGTGACTCGTTCACCTGGCGCCCATTTAAACAACCTAATCCACGCACTCTACCGAAATATGGATGGAGCTAGCAAACTCAGAATAAATTAGAGCTAAGGGCTTAGAGTCATATCAGAACATAGAACATTACATTTTGGCGCCCAACGTGGGGCCTCATTAACTTCCATACTTTGTTTAACAGTGCAATGATGTGGTGGTGGAACTTAGGTATAAATTATTTTGTTCTATCTTTATTGGGTGTTGGGTACTTTCTAGCTAAGTTGGTATTTGTTAATTTTTTTTTTGTGATGATTGTGTCATGATGTATGTTCCTGTACCTTGTGCTAAATTTTTCTAATCTTGTTTCATGCTTGCTGTGACATGGTCGAGGGCTCGAGCTGCTGTTGCAATTGTATGCAATCAAGATACGCCTAACTTAGTTGGCTGAAGAGGAACTTCTCGCCGGACAACATTCGGGGAGAACCATCGCAATTTCGAGTTTTTGTATCCTTTTGGTTTAGTGTTAAGGTGGTGGTGAGTACACTGCATGAATAGTGGAGCTCACTCTGAACCCCCCCCCCCCTCTTTATTTTTTTTGATTAGGATCACTCCCCAATTTTTTAATCATCTTCATCTCTCATATTTCATACTTAAATTCGACTTTTGACTATTGACTTGGGAATGCAGTTGCGAGAATTAGCAGGGGATTTGTTTTCCTCCTCGAGCAGTCTTGCACACTGTGTTAGTGAGGATTTTCATATGGGAGCAGGCATAGCCGTTGAATTTAAACGTAGGTTTGGGCATAAAAGTGAACTTTTGAGTCAAGGTTGGAAGGTTGGCTCTGCTGCCAGACTCAAAGTAGGTGACAGATATATATTTTATCTTGTTACTAAACCTAAATATTTTCTGAAACCTTCTCTTCACTCATTGCGTTTGACATTGATAGAACTGGCTCGCTGGGTAGAGCTGCTTGGTTTGAGAGAGTTAGCTATTCCCCGTATTGGCTGTGGTAGAGACGGACTGGATTGGGCACAAGTACGTGCAGTGATTTTAGAAGTCTTTTCAAATCTTGACCTTGTTATTACGGTTTACTTTGTCTAAGTAAGTTTCAGATTGGCATTTTGAGATTTCCCCCCTCACCAGTTCGATATCATTTATGATCCATTTCTCTGCTTGTTTCTGAAGCACAATGGATGTTCAAAGCTTGCATAAATCTGAGCTCCAGTATGAGCTGCGAGTTAGGGCGAAAGTGTGGGAGAATTGTAATGTAGAGGAAATGCGCAGACGACTTCGTAAGGTTCTTGCTAAGGAAGCTGGTGGTCAACGCTTCTATACGCGTTACGTGCCTGATATAGCGGCCGAATTAGATGATATGGAAAGTCTGTTGTCTCTGATTTCAAGAACAGATGAGCCTTTGGAGGTACGCCGACGCGGTGCGCTCTTTGGTCACTTAGTCACTCGAGCTCGCTATTTGACTAACTATACTGCTGGTATACATTACGAGTCTGACTCAGAGATGGCAACCTATGACTCCCGCCTGATTGAAGTCACTAGGGCACTGTATGACCTCCGCAGCACTTGGGTGCAGGAGGATCCCATTTTAGAGGGGCGCTTACTTGACTGTACCTTCATGCAAGATCCTAAGATGGTGCTTGTCATTGGCCATCCCCCGTCGATATCCGACGTGACTAACGAAGACCCTTCTAGTGAGCCACACCGCGGGCCGCTGTATGATGAAGCCGTTGGCGGAATACAGACTGGCCCTTCGTGGATAAAGCCCACGAGCGCATCCACCCCCTTGTCTGTTGAGTTAGCTAAGGCTCGGACCGACCGTCGGCCCGGCATCGCAACGGCTGCTCTTTCGAGTCCAGTTGCCGCGGCACTCGGTGGTATAGACGCGCAGATTGGTAGGCTGAAGGACATGACGGTGGAAGGGCGACGTAGGCTAGAACGGCTCGCGAATGATGAGGAGCCTGACGACCCTAAAACGAGAGAGCAGAGAGAGTTGCAGCGTACTTTGGCTACTTTGCAGGCTCAAAAGGCTGCTCAGGACGAGGCAGAGCGTGAGAGGGCGCGGAAGGCCGAGGAGAAGCGTAGGGATGCGGAGATCGACCGGCTCAAAAAGCAGATCCGGGAGTTGTCCGAGACCTTAGATAAATCTCATAATAGGAGTACTAACGCCAGTTTCACTTCCAAGGGAGCCCAAATCTACAAATGGGGAATCACCTTTTCGGGCAAAAGGGGCGAAAGTGTGTTCTCTTTCCTTGAGAGGGTTGCTGATAGGGCCATGTCCCGTCAAGTAGACGATGACGCCCTACTTAAGGGAGCTGGTGATCTTTTCGAGGGCACTGCATTAGTGTGGTATAGGTCAGGGTTGGAGAGAGGCTCTTTCCACTCGTGGAGAAGTTTAGTAAAGGAGCTCAAGAAGACTTTCCTTCCCCAAGATTGGGAAGATAGGCTGTTAGAGGAGATCAAAGAGAGACGGCAAGGCGCGGACGAAGGAATAGAGATTTATGTTGCCTGTATGACAAGGATGTTTTCAAGACTTCCCGACCCCCCTGTCCCCTCTCAGCAGCTCAAGACTGTGTGGCGTAATTTGCACCTAGCTTACCTAGATAGAATTCCCCTCTCTCAAGTCACTTCTCTTGATGATCTAGTCGAAAGAGGTAGAGTGGTGGAATACTCGAGGCAGGTTGCAGAGCAAAGAAAGGCCTCTGAAAGTAGACCCCCTCTCCTTGAACCCGATTTAGCTTATAAAGGCAAGAAGAAGCCAGAACCTAAACTTGCTGAGATGCATCCTGAGAAAGGAGTGTGCTGGAATTGTCGTAAAAGCTCTGATCATCGAGGTATAGACTGTCCTGAACCCAAGCGTAAATATTGTTATAAGTGTGGTAAGCTAGATGTCACCACTCCCTCTTGCCCTAACTGTTCAAAAAACTAAGTGCCCCTTCCTACCCTCGCCGTCGCCCCCGCTCAAAACGAGTAATAAATCTAGACTCTATTGACATTACTTTTGGCTCCGATGAGAGAGCTTATTTACCGACTGATATTTGTGGTCATAAAGTCTCAGGTTTACTCGACAGTGGAGCTACTGTTTCAGTTATGGGGTCTAAGGGTTGGGAAATATTGCAGAAATTGGGTTTTAAAATTTCAGATACTAATATTGTTGGAGTCAGATTAGCTGATAAAACTTTCAGGAGAGCTCGGGGTTCTGTAGATGTTCCCTATACTTTTGTAGACGGGAAAGAAACTAAAGTTTTTGTTGTTCCCACTTTAATTGTCCCCGCTCTTCCACATTCTCTAATTTTTGGTATGAACTTTTGGAAAATATCTAAACTTGTCCCAGACATGGTTGCAGGCACAGCCCATTTCAAAGAAGGTATTCCTGAGTTAGCTTCCCTAATACTGGAGAAAGGAGACTTCTCCCCTGACTCTGTCGAGGTTGTAGACATATTGAGTCCTGAGGAGCGGAGAAAGATTGATGCCTTGATTGAGAAATATAGGCCTAGTTTGGGTAAAGATGTTCCGGGGTGCACTAATCAAGTGACTCACCATATCGATACTTCTGATGCTGAGCCCAAAAAGGCTAAATATTTCTCTTATTCCCCAGTATTAATGCGAGTTCTAAATGATGGTCTTGATGACCTACTTAAGCAGGGTTTTGTCGAACCTTCAAGCAGCCCCTGGTCTTCGTCCGTAATTCCCATTAAAAAGAAAGACAACTCCTGGAGGTGGGTTATTGATTATCGTGAGCTAAATAAAGTAACTAAGAAGGATGCTTACCCGTTACCAAAAGTAACCGATATTTTAGACCAACTTAAAGATGCTAAGTTTATAACTTCCCTTGATCTTAAGTCTGCTTATCATCAAATTCCCTTATCATCTGAGAGTAAGGAAAAGACTGCATTCACAATTAGGGGTAGACGCTTGTTCCAGTGGAGGCGTATGCCCCAAGGGTTACATAATGCTCCAGCTACTTGGCAGCGCTTTATAGACAAAGTCCTTGGACAAGACCTCCAACCTTATGTGTTTGTATATCTTGACGATATTATTATTATTTCTGCCAATTTTGATAAACATTTAGAATTACTGGAGAAGGTGCTGGCTCGACTAGCAAAGGCTGGGTTGACGCTTAAGCTTGACAAGTGTAAGTGGGTGATGTCAGAATTGAAGTACTTGGGGCACGTTGTTGATTCCAGAGGTTTGCGTGTTGACCCAGATAAAGTTAGGGACATTGTAAATTACCCTCGCCCACGCACCATTAAGCAAGCGCGTCGTTTCACCTGTATGTCTAGTTGGTATAGGCGTTTTATTAAGGATTTTTCAACTATTGCCTCTCCGCTCACTAATCTAACCAAAAAGAATGCTCGCTTCGAATGGACTGAAGAGTGTGAAAAGGCTTTCATTACTCTGAAGAATCACCTGATCAGTGCTCCAATTCTAGCTTGTCCAGATTTTGATAAAGAATTTATTTTGCTTTGTGATGCAAGTTCCACTGGGGTAGCATGTGTGCTAAGTCAAGAGTATGAAGATGGAGAGCGTATTATTGCTTGCGCCAGCAGGACTTTGACCAAGCAAGAGCGAAAGTACTCCCCTACTGAATTAGAATGTCTAGCTGTTTTAGTGGGCATTGACAAATTTAGGCCCTATATCGAGGGTTCTCATTTCACTGTGGTGACTGATCATGCGAGTCTCAGTTGGCTGGATAATATTAAAGACCCCACTGGTAGAGTAGGGAGATGGGCATTAAAGATGCAGCAGTATGATTTTACTATCATTCATAGGAAAGGTGCTGATAATGTAGTCCCTGATGCCTTTAGCCGTCTGTATGAAGATGAAGCCGCCCTAGATCTAGTCATTGTAGAAAGTGTACCCTCTCTGGACCCTTGGTATGATTCCTTGTTTGAAGCGGTGGAGAAAAACCCAGACAAGTACCCCCTGTTTAGACTTCAGGAGTGCCAGCTTTTTAAATTAATTTCTGTTGGAAAAGGTTTGCCGCCAGGTTGGGTCAGACTCCTCCCTGAAAGTAAGAGAGAGGAAGTTCTCAAGGAATGTCACGATTCCCCTATTGGAGGTCATTTTGGGGTCAGGAAGACCTGGAATAAAGTCAGACAACTGTATTATTTTCCAAAAATGAAAGCCTTTATCCAAAAGTATGTCTCAAAGTGTCCGTCTTGTCTCTCTCACAAGCCAGTACTTCTTAAACCAGCAGGATTTATGGGAACTCAGAAGACAGCTACTAAACCGTGGGAAGTAATCAGTGCCGATTTGATGGGTCCTTTCCCACGCTCTACTAATGGTTTCTCTCATCTCCTTGTTGTCACTGACTTATTTTCCAAATTTGTTGAGATCCATCCATTGCGTAAGGCTGAAGCCAAACCCGTCATAGCATTCTTAGAGCACAAAATTTTTCTTAAATATGGAGTGCCTCGTTTGCTTCTGTTTGATAACGGGGGGCAATTTAAATGTCATGCCATGAATACACTCACCACTAAGTATAATACCACCATATTGTTTAACTTCTTTTATCATCCTCAGGCTAACCCAACTGAAAGGTATAACCAGGTTATTAAGAGGTTACTTGCTACTTTTGTTAATGAATATGTGAAAAGACATACTGAGCTCAAAAAGAACTCCAAAAGTAAGAAGTTGCCTCAGACTAACTGGGACAAAGACCTGCCTGAATTGCAAGCCGCCTTAAATTCTGTTGTAAATGAAGTTACTGGGTACAGCCCCCATAGGCTTATTTTTGGTGAGGAGCTCTGTCTAGATGGGAGGTTGAGAGAGTTGAAGTTGCCGGATGAGCCAGAAGTCCCAGAAGTGGGAGACAGGGAAATCTATGTCAAGCGCAGTGAGGCCATCAAGGGAATTTATTCTTTTGTAGTTGAGAACTTAAAGAAAGCCTACGAGAAAAATGCCAACACCTACAATTTGAGAAGGAGAGAAGTTGAGTACAAGGAGGGTCAGATAGTGTACAGAAGGAATTTCAGTAAGTCAGATGCTTCAAAATGTTTTAGTAAGAAATTAGCTCCAAAATTTTTAGGCCCGTTCATTATCAAAAGAAAAATCGGGAAAAGAGGGTATTTGCTTCAAGATTTGGGAGGAGTTGAAGACGGTCCGTGGCATGTCCATGATCTAAAAATTTCCCCATAATTTTTTTTCTTTGCTTAGGCAATCATCACTTGGGGATTCACCTCAGAGTTAAGTTAGGGGGAGAATGTAACGGTTCCGTTCCTGTTTGACTTATGACCGACCCGACACGACAAAAGACTACCATATTTATTTTCACCATTTTTTTTTATCCATACCCGGCTTTGATTTCTTTTCCGTCGCGAACTCCCGTTACGCTTCGCCCGCTTGATTCGAACTTTCCGCGCGCTTACTACACTCCGCGCTCCGGCCGTCATGTGTCTCGCGTTTCGTTGCGCCGCCGCGCAGAGAGCGCCACCGGTCCCGCGGAACGAACAAGGCCAAGGCTTCGGCTCGGTCAGCCACTCGTTCGGTGGAAGCCACCCGGTGCCAACGAATCCGCCTATTATCCGCAAACTAATTGATCATCATGTTTCGGTAAGCCATTATTCAGTAGAAATATCCCTCCCCGCTATCTAAGCTAATGTCTCTTCTATTTATTTCCGCGTTTTCGGCTAAAGATCCCTCTGTACGTTTCCCCAAAACCGAGAGCTCCCCGTTCATGAAGTGTGGTCGCCATTTCCTTTGTTTGTAGGATTATCGCGAAACCCAGCATGTCTGGCTAAGCCTGCACCGGCATCTCCCCGGACGAGTCCGGCGGGGACCCTCTTCATGTCTCTCTACACCTTGGTAACCTCATGGCTCACGCCATGAGAGGTTAACTCGCCGCTCGAGCCCTCGACTACGGATACGGCCTGCTACTGGACTTGTGTTTTGGACTTTCTCTGGGGTACCGATGTCTCTTGATCCCGCGTGTAACCTCCGAAATCCCGATTTTATCCGCGTGCACCTCGTATACTATAGCTCGAACTGTGTGTTAGATCCTGTAGGGTTTGTGTCTGAAAACCTGCAGGCCACCAGTGTCAAGGTTTTAAGGTTAAGTTCTCTGTAGCCATGGCTCTTCTAATGGGAGACTCAATCTTTAGCAGGTTGTTGTCCAAGTATAAGCGTCACTACCACCCCTTATCCGTTGAATTCTGTGTCAGTGGCTCTAAAGTTTCCGACTTGAAAGCTCGAATCAAGAACTTCGCTGACTTGCCAAGCACCGTCCCAATTGTGTTGCTCATTGGCATAAATGATCTAACTTCTCCCCATGTTCTGGCGGAAGTGTGGAAACTGTATTTATCTGTTGTCAATCATTTGTTGAGGCGGGGTGTGAAGCAGCTTTTTGTTTGTCCCATTTTGCCAGTGGCCAATAAGTTTATTCTTGCTAGGTGTGGCGCAGATATCGAACAATTAAATTTCTGGATTCGGAGTGTAAAACAGAAAAGATATGTGAATATTCTGTCTTTCGATCACCTCTTTAGGTGTGAAAGTGAGTGTGACCTGTCTGTGTATTGCCCAACAATTAAATCTCGTCCTGATTATTTACACCCAAACTCAAAAGGGTTGTATCGTATGCATCAAGAAATTGTAAATGTTGTGACTCAAGTTGTCCATCGCCTTTGAGCATGGTATAGCTTTCTTCGTAACAATTCTTATTGTCAGATTTACTTAGTACTGTGGGCATACCAGACCCGTTCTGAATCTACCATGTGGTGACCTGAGTATGAAAGTGTCCTTAGCTGTGTGATCGCTGAGGTATCTCAGCTCTACTTTTCTAGTCGTGTGTCAACTGTGCGCAAGTTGACTTTTTTTTTATTTTTTTTGTTCCATACTGTGTGTGGTGGTTGTATACTCACTGTGTGAGTCCTAGTTGTATTTTTTTTTCTTATTCCATGTGTGTGCTATTCTGAACTCGTGGGAGTTCCTCTTGGGATAATTATTTGATTGGGCTACTGCAGAGCCCTGGGTTCCTTGGTGTCGGTGTTATGAGCAGAGTAAGGGGCCATTTTAAGATCTACAACTACTTAGTATGAGACCCGAACTTATGGATTTTTTTTTATGTATCTACACCCCCCCCCGTTGTTCTCGAATTAGTTAGTGAGTTAGGATGTATGGCACTGCTAATAGCGTTGGTCGGAGCTATTAGTCCCTGTTCATAATATTGAGTAAGGCTCTAGTCATAATATATAGAGTTTTTGTCCTCTTGGATGTTATGAATAAACCTGTCTATTTTTTGTTACTTTTGACCAATTATGTGATCCTATCTGCCACTTCACTGCACTGGGTTTCAGCCTCTAGAACCTTAGTGGTGACTCGTTCACCTGGCGCCCATTTAAACAACCTAATCCACGCACTCTACCGAAATATGGATGGAGCTAGCAAACTCAGAATAAATTAGAGCTAAGGGCTTAGAGTCATATCAGAACATAGAACATTACACCGGCAGGCATGGAACGACGCAGCGACGGCAGTCTTTTCCCGCGAAATCCAACGGCCAGCCATGAGAAAGAGCACTCTGACGAGTAGATTGGTAGCAGCCGTCTGTCCCCTCTTGCTTTGCCTGTTTGCTCGCAAGACTCTGTTCGCCTTGTTCACGTTCGCGGTGTGCCCCTGGGTGTGGCCGCACACGTCTGTGGCACGTGCCGCGCCAATTTGTCGTGTGGGTTTGGCAGCTGCCGCTTGCTAGCGCCTGTGAGGTAGGCCAGGCGCACGTCACGCAACACACCACTGCAGAGACGGTGGCCCACCGTGTACCTACGAAGGCGGCAGGGCGAGCGCGGCACAATGGGTCAGAAGACGGCAGCGGTCAAAATTCCAGACGCGTCTTGAAACCCAGAGTCGCTAAATTGGGCTCGAACCGAACGTGTGACCCCCACCAATGGATTGCTCTCCGGACGAGGGATCCATTGGTGGGGTCACACGCTCGGTTCGAGTCCCATTTAGCGACTGTGGAGCTCAAAATGTTTTGGCCGCCTGTGTTGTCTTCTGACTAACTGTGCGCGGCAGGTTTCCGCAAGCCAGTGTGTTGCGTGACGGGTTGGTGGCGTTCCTTACAGGCTGAAATCACAGTCAGTGGAAAGGCTGTAGAGAGGCTTGAACAAGGTGCTTCTCGGCCAGCGCTGCCGACCCCTGCGCCGGAGGCCAGAGGGTCATCTCCAATGGCGAGTCGGGCCGTCGTGGAGGTGCGTGTCCTGGGTGAACAGAGACAGACAGACAGACAGAGAGGGAGAGAGAGAGAGGGCGAGAGATGCGAAGCGGTGCTGCGGAGATCGGCGACGACGGCGGGGATCACGGCGGCCTCGGTGACCACGACGGCGAGCTGCTTGGTGCTTCTGCTCGGGCTGCAGAGCAAGGAGGCCGGCGGAACGTCACCCTTCTGCAAAGACACACGGACAGGGTCCGCCTGGCCCGCTTCTGCTGCATGCTGATGCGACGCCTGCCGCCCAGGGCTTGGAGCCGCTAGGCTGCCCTGGCTCGCATGGCTGCAGGTAGCCTGCGAGTCCTCACTTTTAAATGAGTTAAAATTCGGAGATTCGGAGATTGATTTCGGTGGTTGCTGCCAGCGGCCATCTGCCCTAGGGGCCCTGGCGGCGGGCCTGGCCCGGCGGCGCCAAGGGCAGTCTACTCCGAAGCTGATGACTGCGGCGACGCTGAACGAGTGTTTTCCTGGCCGTAAAAGCCGCCGCCGCAGCCCAGCAGCCCGGCCGCGGGGGGCTTACCGGAGAGCAAATATACGTCGTGTCAAATCCTATTACAAGCTAGCTATTCCCACCTGACAGTGCCCTGGGCGATTGCTACTAGCTCTGCCAATGATTATTGTTACGATTATTGATTGAGACAACCGTACACCTTCTTCGGTATGGCGAGCCCTTGAGTGAAGCGTAACGCCTCACTGCAGTTTCACTAGTGCACCCAGGCTGGTCCCAGCCTGCTCCCACTGCTCACTCGCCGCTCCAGCAACAGGCAGCGCCGGCAACGCTGGCAGCAGGCTGAGCTGGGCCGCGCGTACCGAAATACACACCAACGGCCGCGAAAGCCGTCCGCTACCCAACCCCCCCCCCCTCCCCAAGGCCGGCGAGACACGGCACGACGGAGACGCAGCGACATAGCGTTCTTTTCCCGCGAAATGTGACGGGCCGCACGGCCGCTTTGAAACGAATGTTGCAGCAATCCAGCGCCGTCCAGGACTTGCAGCCACCAAACTGCACTGCGCGGCTGCAACCAGCATTCGAGTCTGAACTCAAAATAAGTTCAAATTCGGAGATTCCGAGATTGATTTCCGTGCTTGCTGCTAAAGGCGCTTGGATGCAGCGTAACGCTTTTCTGCAGTTTCGCCAGTGTGCCCTCTCCTGCTGCTCGCTCGCCGCTCCAGCACCGGCAACACTGGCAGACGGTCGTTAAGCATAACCGCACCCGGTACCCGGCCCACTGAGGCAGGCTCCAACACGATACGCGGCGGCAACACTGGAGACGGTCGTAAAGCAACTCCAAGGTACCAAGCACGCCGGCAGCAGGCCGAGCTGGGCCCACTGGTGCCTCTTTCCACCTCACAGAGTTAGGTTCAGCGCCACAGCGGCCAGTCCAAGCCGTGCGCGGGAGGCCGTGGCTGCGACGCCTCCCCCCCTCCCCTCTCCTCCCGTCCTCAGCCTCTGTCACTCGCACTTTGACGAGCCGCGCCCTGCACTGAAAATTACATGCATGCGGAAAGACTTCACGCCAAAATATGGTGAGACAAAAAGTCTTGCCAAGTTTTGGTCAGACCTGAAAGTCTCGCTAAAATTTGGTCAGACGAGAACGTCTCGCCACAAAACGGGGAGACTCTTTGCCTGGCCTCAGAACAGGCAACGGTCGGTTTACGCCGATTTTCCTGCTATGTGAGTGAGACGGACCCGCAGGTAGAGGTGGCGGAGACCCGCACCCATCTGGTTGCCGCGGTGATGAAAGTCGCCCAGCGGAAGGGAATAACGACTCCTCCGACCCCCTCCAAGGCCGGCAGGCATGGAACGACGCAGCGACGGCAGTCTTTTCCCGCGCAATCCAACGGCCAGCACTGACGAGTAGATTGGTAGCAGCCGTCCGTCCCTTCTGTCCGGCCACACCGTTCGCGGTGTGGCCTGGTTGTGGCCGCACACGCCTGTGGCACGTGCCGCGCTAATTTGTCGTGTAGGTTTGGCTGCTGCCCTAGAGCACCGCTTGCTAGCGCCTGTGAGGTAGGCCGGGCGCGCGTCACGCAACACACCACTGCAGAGACGGTGGCCTACCATGCACCTATGCAGGCGGCAGCAGGGCAAGCGCGGTAGGTTGCCGCCCGCAAGCCAGTGTGTTGCGTGACGGGTTGGTGGCGTGCCTTACAGGCGCTGTTGGCGTTACCTTCACGCTGTAATCAACAGTCAGAAAGGCTGTAGAGAGGCTTGAACCAAGGTGCTGCCGACCCCTGCGCCGGGGGCGGAGGGTCATCTCCAACGGCGCGCCGGGCCGTCGTGGAGTACACAGGGTGTGCTCGAATGCGAACGAACACGAACAAAAATTAGAAAAAAAAATTCGAACCGAACGAACACGAACAGATTGGAAATGAATTTGAACTAAACGGACTGAACACATAGGTGTTCGAAAGCTGGGTTTCCTTCACGCTGAAATCACGGTTTTACGCTCTGCTCACCGCGGCTTCCCGCCTAGTGGAAGGCCACCGGAAATGCGGTAGGCTAGAAGCAAGGTGCTGTACTAAGCGGGAAGCGGGTTGAAATAGCCATCATTTTAGACAGTGCACAGGCAGGCGGCAGCCGTTGGCGCGAACCGTCGCCGAAACGGAATGGGAATACGACACCCTCCCCCCCTTTCCTCCCAAGGCCGGCGACGGAACGACGCAGACGCAGCGACATGGCATTCTTTTCCTGCGGAAACCGACGGGCTTCACGGCCGCTTTGCAACGAATGTTGCAGCAATCTAGCGCCGCCCAGGACTAGCAGCCACCGAACTGCACTGCGCGGCTGCAGCCAGCATTCGAGTCTTCACTTAAAATTTATTCTAATTCAGAGATTCCGAGATTGGTTGCCGTGCTTGCTGATAAAGGGGCTTGGATAAGGCGTAACGCATATCTGCAGTTTCGCCAGTGCGCCTGCCCCTTCTCGGTGCTGGTGCACCCGTAGCACCTGTCTGCTGCAGCGTAGGCCGGCCCGCCGCGCAGCGGTGCAAGATGGGTCGCGACCAGGCTCAGGCTAGACTTCCACGTTATCTCAGGGCTAGTTCCGTACGTCTTGGGTTTTTAAATTGCTGCGCTTTTGCTGTTGCCATGATGGCCGTATCAGGAATCGGTGACTTTTGAGTTTCGAAACGGGGCCTGACGGCTTCTGTTTTAAAAATTTATTTTGTACCCGCACAGACAGCTAAGTCTTACACTAAATTCTTCTCAGAGTGTGAATCTGCGTTTAACGTGCAGTGGAACACTGCTCATGGGGTACACTAACATCACTCTCAGACTCTCTGCGGACTTTTTTTTTTCAGTACACCTACAGTTAAATAATTTTTTCTGCAATTGCAAAAGAACAGAAAAAATAGTCAGCAACCTTATCGAAAAATGGTCTGTTGATAATATTATCTGCAACTACAGTTATAATCAAGCAGAAAAAATAACTGTTGCGTGCTACTTAAAATTATCTATAAATGTAGAGAAAATGTTCTCTCCATACAGATAATAGATAAATGAAGTAACAGAAAAGATTTTAGAGAGTGAGTACAATTTCTTTCATGTTTCCGCTAAGAGTTACTACTCAACCATCTTTAAAATGCCGCTTACATTGAGTCCTGTGAGGACTTGTCGAAGCTAAAAATGTTTTGTGGGATCATTTTGACTAACCGCACTACCTTCAAATCAGCTTTATTTGAACGGAGAACAATTTCACTGATAATATTTACTGTAGATCACAAACAAGTCAACGACAAATTATCTATGAGTGCAAATTTTATCTACTGCATTTGCAGAAAATAAATTCATTGTTTATAAACAAATTTGCCATTATATTTTTACTGACATAGTAAATGTTCTGTAATATAGTAAGAGATTGTCTATAATTACCAAATTTGTTGCCGCTAATTATCTGTCTCATGAAAAATTTATTCGATTCGTTATTGAAAATATTTACTATACTATAGTTACGCTCTAAAATCACCAAGCCACAGAGTAAATTTTGTACAATACAATAAAAATAATCAGTTAAGTTCTGAGAGTGCAGTCAATGCACAGGTACAAAAATAGGATTAGGTACACAGAGCCAAAACAGATGAAGTGACTGCAGTCTTGCCTTGGCCCAACCCTGGCCCTAGGATTCTCTCCCTCCTCTGTTATGTATGAGTGTAGAAATGATGGGGGAAGGGTCTTCTTTTAAAATACAATGCCATACTTGGTTAAGCTTTTGTTTTCTGCCACAATTTGAATCACATATCTTGCTAATACTATATATGAATAAATGCAGGCATTATAAAAAATATGCACTTGAATAAATCAAAACCATTGCATGTTTGTCAAATGACATTACATTAGAAAACACTGCTAGATTTCCACACATTGCAATATTAAACTCGTATTAAAAGTAGCATTTTATTAACTCACATAATAATGCAAATGCTTTAAAAATGATATATCTATCATCTACACATAGCTTTTTTGTCGGAGCACAACAAAACATGAACTCAGGATGTTACTTCAAGGAAATTGAATATTGCTGAATGAATTTCCTGACTGCTGCTCGATCAATAAGAGGTTCATGGTATTTTCTCAAATGGGTCCTCATATTAACCTTTTGAACACTAGCCCAAGACACATGACATAAAGGGCACTTCAGTCTTGGCTTCTTTGCTCCTAACACTGGGATATCACTCGGGATTGCAGCCAGGGCAAAATCTGGTGCAGAAGGGACGCATGTAGCACTTCTTTCTTGCTTCATTGATGGTTCCACAATGGTTTTTTGCTTTATCGATGGTTCCACAATGTGGCTCATCTTCAGAAACAGATGTGACTGCTGGAAATACGGATCCTTGATTTCATCATAAACCTTTTCATTGCGATAGGCTTGCAGAAGAGTTGGTTGATGAACAGCAACCAGATCTGAGAGGTCAGCATGCACTGAGCCTGGCCTGTTACCATAATAGACACAGATTTACCTCCAGACACTGTCGTGTATCATCATAAAACAGCTAATATACTTGCGTGCAATTGCATTGTGGTGATACACAGCCATAAGGTATCCAGTTGCTCGTACCAAAGTTACATGCCTCAGCCAAATTGGGGCCCAGGTTCCATCCAGCATGAGCACAATTAGGTAGAAGAACAATGCCTTCTCCTTCATACTGAACCACCTGCAACATAAAATAAACATCAGAAAATAAGGCTGTGACGACCACATTATCTTGAATACAGGTACTGGACCAATTATAAGGGTACTTCAAAGTGAAAATCTTACTTTCTAGAATATTTGTGCCAGCAGGTTTGTTTATTTGTCCAAAGATGAACTTAATCCTTAATTTGGGACCCCCAACTCATGGTTTCTGAGTTACTGAGGTTTACGTACCAAATTTAGTCGTTTCTCCCAATTTCTCCTCACGAATACCAAAAAGTTTCCAGCTGGCTAATCCAGCGCCTGGCTTTCCAGCGCCTGGCAAATCAGTCTTAAAGAACATATAAATAAGATAGCATAAGCTTTTGTCTGTTAGATTTTTGAGAAGGAGAGATGGAATATGCAATAATTTTAAATTTGACTAAGTCAAGATTGTAAGCAATGTTTTAACAACTTTTTTTTTTCAGTTGAAAAACTAACAGAGATTTTGTAAAAAGCCTATGCTATCTTATTATTATTATCATTATTATTATGAAGGATCAATTTGCCAGAGGCTGAAGGCTGAAAACATTTTTGGTATTCGTGAGGAGACTTTGAGAGAAACGATTTAATTTGAAACTTAAACCTTAAAAACTCAAAAGCTTATGGGAGTTGGAGGCCCTTACTTTGGCTTTAAGTTCATCTTATAGAAAGCAACTTCCGACCAAAATACAAAACTACTACCACTATTATTTTAGAAAATCATAAATCACTTTTTTACTCGTTCATTACACACAGAGAAATGATTTTCACTTAATTGTAGCCTTAAGGAGAGAGAACAATATGAGACATCAGGACAATTAAAGTCAACAATGCAAGGTGTAGAAAAAGTCCAACAGAGATGTATTGTTCTTTTCCTTTGGAGATATTATCCAGTTTCTCACCAATTCATAGGGAATATCTTCATCTATAAAGAATTGCACTGTTGGGATGAAGTATTTGTGGTGTAATAGATTCCGGCACCACCTCAAATTACCAAAACTTCCTCTCTTCTGAAGTGCATCTGTCAGGCGGCTAACTGATGTAGGAGGAATCATGATCCTGGGAAAAATAGACACCTTCTGAGTGACCATGTACAAGATATTTTATATTAAAAAATGCTTTGGTAACCACACAATCTGCCCATGAAAAAGGGTTATTTCAAATTAATATCAAGTGATGTACGACAAACCAATTCATACCAGAATTTGGGATATCCATGAAGAAGAAAATTGAAACTCCAAAGACCCAAATCCTCAATATGAAGTGGAAAATAAGAATGCATGCCACCAAGGTAAAGTGCTGGATATGATACACCAGAGTAAACTGACCGAAGAGTAGACAGCATATTAGAGTAACATAGGTGACTCATAGCAAAATTAGCAGTGGTATAAACAAAATCATGCTTGTCTTCTGCTATGCCAGGACAGTAAAACGAGCCAACACTATGTGACTTCATCTCCTCTCTATCATTGGTCGTGAGGGCACATGAGTCGCAATGGCAGGTGAGATGCGAGGATGAATGTGTTATCTCCTCAGAAGCAAAGGCCGCATCATAAGCCCTACTCCTTTCCTCCAGAGATGTAATGTTCTTCAGTGATTGGCGTTTCTCAAATGCCTTCCTCAAAGATGCTGCTCGTTTACGTACAGTATTGAAGGAATCTTTTTGATTATTGGAAACGGTCACATTTTTCACTGTGGCAAAAAAATGCTGCAGGAGTGCCTCTTCACCATTCTCGAGTTCCTGCATGCTGAAAATTCAAGGTGAAATAATATTCACACGCTTGTGAAAATGGATGAACTGTCTGATAAGAAATGGTACTTACCAGCAATTGAAAGAAACTTGAAAATTGGTTGTGTCACCCAATAAGGAGTCCACGTAATGTTTCTGTTCTGATGTAGAGGCTCGAGCAATTGTAGTTCCGTACAGGTTTTTCACTGCTGGGTTCCGCGCGGGAATAAATCGCACAACGTTCGGCAGACACTTGGAGAAGAACCGTTCGTTGGTATCAAGCAAGGTGGTACATTGTTTTGCACAAGATTCATGAAGTTTGATCTGAAATGAACACAAGAGTCTGAGTAGAACAGAATGGTATAAATCGACTGCTTGATGAATCATGAGATATACCTTAAAGAATCCATACTTCCGACAATTGGCATCCACAAACTTTGAGTCGCAAAATGACTCAAAATTAAACAGATCATTTTCACTCACGGTAAATATGCTTGCCATTGTTATGGTTGTTTGAGCAGAACAGCGTTCAGCGTTGCGTTTGGGAGTTCAGCTTACAACCCCAGAGCGAGACTATATGAGAAATTTGCGGCGCTGCATCTGCGGCGTTTTCCAAGGGTGTATCCCACCCCAATCGTTTCACAAATTAAAAAATGACTCTCAAAATGAACCACGCTTACCTGCTCTGGCTTTCGTTCTCGGCTTTCAGTCCCCTCTTTTGCATGGCACGCGTCACGTGCAGCCACGAAAGTGTTTTCATAAACTAGTCTCGTCGGCGGGGGGGAGGTCACGTGACATTGGCACGTCTACCTAGAGTCCTAGAGCTGGACTACGACTCCCCTACCCCTCCCTACCCACCCAACCCAGCAGAACCACTTTCTGACCGCGTGTTGATTTCTTCGTACTTTGCGTACTTTGTACAAATTTCTTAGCCTAGGCAATGTCGAGAAGAAGCGTCAGGGCATGGAAGCCGTCGGTCCAGCCTCCCTCTTCTGAGTAAGTTGACGGCAGCTAGCAGCGTAAATTTTCAAGGATAACTAAATATCGTTTCTTCTGTAGATTCCTATTCAAATAATAATGATGTGACATTTCAGATTCTTCAATAATTGGATTGATTCTGTTCACAGATCTTCTACCGCTCTCCCTCTAACTCCTTCCCAGCTTCGGGAGTTGTGGGACTTTGACAACAAGTGTGGATCTGAAATTATGGGTGCTCCTCTGAGGAGCTGCTCTTGCACAGAAAGCGAAGAAAACTTCCAGGGTAAGTCAGTATTCGCCATAAGTTCTAGTGACAGAGTGAACAATTGCTAAGAATTGTGACATTTTACAGAGGTGCTGATGCTATCCAATCTGTTTCAGAGTATCCTCCTATGCCAAAAACTGAGGTAGACTTACGCAAAGACCACATTAAGAAGATGTGGATCAACGCAAAATCAATTTTTGAGATATTCTTTGATCCTAAATCACCTCATTTGGGGCATCGAATGAGAGTGAGGAAGGACTTGCCCATTAAAGTGACACTGAGAATGCAGGACAATTATTGGCTGAGCGATTAGCGAAGCCAGTTACTCCACTGGGGCTGGAAAGTTTTGTCTGTCCGTGCGTGCGTGCGTGCGTGCGTGCGTGCGTGTGTGTGTCTGTGTGTCAGCACTACTCCTCCTGAACGGCTTGGCCGATCTGTCTGAGATTTTGCAGGGTTATTAGGTATGACCTTGGCTCGCCACACGCAAAAATTCAGCTTTCTATCTCATTCCATTCAGTCGTATCAACGAAAAAACACTAAAAAAACGGCAGAAAAAGTGCAACTTTTTAGTGAGTTTATAGTTTAGAGACATTTCAACATGGTTTCTTATGTTTTTGAAGTTCCTGATGACGAAAATGAAATCAATTTCGACCCCTGACCAATCTTTTAACCGCGAATTGGCTACCTCGGCCCGAATTTACTTACATAATCAACTTCGACCCTTCATCTTGAAAAAAGGGGGTCGACCGACTAAAAATTTTTATTGCAGATTTCGATAGGTCTCGGCAAGACCTTTTCAAAGAGGGGTCGGAAGGGGGGTCTAGGAGCCCGACTTCATTAGTTGGCTGAATCAAGATCTTGAAAAACGGGGATCAACCGACTAAAAAATTTTATTGCAGATTTCACCTGGTGCATTTCTCAATGCCTCAAAAATCCTTGAGACAGCTTGCCGAAGGCAAGCAGGGAAGCGCCGCAGGCCAAGGTAGGTGTAACGCCAGGCGTGGATTGTCGTAACTGGCGCAGCATCGCGAAGCCTGTTACGACAAGACACGGTCTGGCGTAAACCTACCTTGTTACTTTGGATGGTGCTCTTATGCCCCTGAAACAAGTCCTTGCTCCCATCTGTATGCGAGAAGTCCTGTTGAGCCCAGAGGATATATGGGCGGGCCAGCTAGCTATTGTAACTGGGTGGCTAATGGGCAAACCATCTCCCTCACTAGGCCAACCAAAGGCGACGCCCGTTATTTTGTGAGGCTTGAATGCAAAAGTTTATCTGGTGGTCAGGAACTAGTTTGGAACTACGGTTTCCCAAAGATGCAGCCTGTTGACAGTGATTGGTTCAAGCAGGTAAATAATGTGAACTAGTGTCATTATCAGGGAACATTTTCCATCATGTGTGATGCTTCTTTTTTTTAATAACTTTTAGTGCTGTGTTGTAACGGAAAACACAGTCTCAAGACTACAGAACAGAAGGCGTCAACTATGCGAATTCATGCATGCAGAAAGATGTGTTCTATGTGGATTTCCATTCTCTACAAATAACAAAAAACGAAGAGTCCAGCGTAAGCCACATTTCATCAATAGTCACGCAGACTTCCTTGGCAGCAGCTGGGATGGTTTGGGAAGGTCCCTGCAAGAGGAGGTCAATTCAGCCCAGGTTCTGACTCAAGCGGATGTCCTTAACGGTCTGTTGCGTTCTTTGACCAAAGATCTGAAATGGACAGTACTTCCTGTCTGCATTGTGATGAGCAGGTAATGCACCTCAAATGATCCTTTTTGTCAGAGAACTCTACCTTCATCAGAAGTGCCCATTTCTGTTTACACGTGTTCTCACTAACCACCTGCAGGGAGAAAGCTTCCTTCGCTGATCCTGGGGCTCTACTGCAGGAGTTCAAAAAGAGATGTGCTCAGTTCAAAGACTTGGGCATTCTTGTGATGAGAGGAATGGAGGAGGCTACTTCCACCGAAAACCTCAGTGTTGGCCACCTTCAGCCCATCACAAAGTCTGTATGGAGGAATCTGAACTGGAAGGACAATGCTCTGCCTGTTCAAGGTATATACTCAGCACAGTCGGAAGACAATACAAGTTCTGACCTTCAGTCACTTATTTTGACATTCTGCACGAGGAACTTGAGCCAGCCTGACCAAGAAACTCTTTGAAGGGCTCTGTAGATGTAAACTGACTTGATTTGTTTGCCCGTTTGTTTCCTCTGATTCTATTTAATGTGTTAGCTTTTCATATTCTTATGTTTTTCCTCTCTTGTGTAAAAAGGTCTGTCAGGATTTTTCAGTTTCAAAAGTGGCAATGCTTCCCACATTTTTCAATAGTTCCTGTAAACTTGGATCCAAAGCCCGAGTTTTGGGAGGAAATAAAGACCAACTTTTTTAAAGGTATTCTGAACTTTACTAATTTATAAGTGTCTCTCGACCAACATTTTTATTTCACACTTAAGAACTCTATCCATATGTCTGATTAACATGCCATAACGATCCATACATGTGATCATAAGTTCCATAGCAGCAAAGGAATGATTCGACTGAATGTGCTTCACAAGTGCAATCATGCGATTCATGCCTTGAAAACAAAGTCCACAATCCGGACAGGAAACACATGGTAGAATTAAAACTGGAGCATGCCAGAGCCAGGACATCCCCCTTACTGCCACCCTTTCGAAGCTCTCAAGGAGGCTCATCAGGTAGATTATCCTGTCAAACTCAATTGATGGTCGACGCATCCGAGATTCAATCTCCTTATCCTGAAACAGATATCCAGGCTATATCAAGTTAAAGAAGTTCACAGTTAATATGTACTGGCTATACTGCAGCTCAAAGTGGTTAATACTAGCCTGATTATCAGATTCTTGTGTATTGGCATTTGCAGAAAATACTCCATTCATTGGTTCCTCTTTCACAACATGGTCTTCAATCTCCAGTTCCGCTTTGGCAATGTCCTCAGCAATGTCAATACTCATTTCCTGAGAACAGAAGAGGAGAAAAACAAATTGACAGACATATTAAATGTTTCTTATCAAAGGCCAGGTTTTAATGCTAGCCTCATCAGATCCTTGTGCGATGCCGTTGGTAGATATTTCTCCGTCATTTGGTTCTTCTTTGACAACACACCAATTCATTTCCTGAGCATTCAAGAGAAGAGATTAATGTTAGACAGGCCATGAACCCAAACATGAAACCAACAGACAACACGAACTGAGACCAGGAGACGCTTATAACTACAGATATTTAAATATCCTTCCATGACACCTTGAGGTTATTCATCACAGATAATTCTACAAAGGGTCGAAAACAGGAGTTCAGTGAAGGACTGAGACTTTGAACCGCCGCAGTTTTTTCAAGCTTATTTAAAAAAAAAACTATCTGAGTATGTCTGGAACACAATGAGTTAAAACAAGCAAACAAAGAAAACTTTCTGTCAACTTCCTTAGCATCGGCTGCTGAAACCAGTCCGTCCGTTTCGTGTTCTAACGGGCAGTGACATCGGTCGGTGTTTGTTTTGATTTTGCGAGAGCCACTTGCCCACCCACAAAATACAATATTACTGTATTTTGTGGGTGGGCGCAAATGTAACAAGCCATCAGTACCCATTTAGGTTATTTATCAGAAGTGTTTTCGTTACTATGTGGCATTTTCCTGTGTGTGACTTCACGTACGTCTCTGGGAGCGAATACGTCCTAACCTCTTGTTATGGTTTTCTTCCATGTACATTTTGCATTCAAATGCACCGATACATATTCTTCCAATACTTGATTTGATGGAAAGTTTTTGAAATGAAAACCATTATTTGTTGGTAAAAGTGAAAACTTGGCGGGTTGACTTGATAAAATTTGACCCGACTTCAACTATGGTAGAGAAGCTGTATCGTAAAGTAAACTTAATGTGGAATAAAAATATTTAAAGAGAAGAGACAACAAATTGTTGGAAATAAGTAAATGGGATCTTGTTTCTCATCTGATGCTGCAGCGTTATTTTAGATCTTTATTTCTTTTGAATGAGTTCTTCCAGACGTTTTATGTTACTTTCAAATCATGCTCTCAGATAGTTTATTGATACTTTTGCGTGAATGTCTTCCAATCTTATAGGTATGCATCCTTTCATTGCAGTCTTAGACCCAAAGTTCGTCGATGTTTTCTGAGAGTTGCTTTGATAACATTTAATGTAATTTTTGCAGGATGGTCCTGATCTTGATGCATCACCAAGTGAATCCTATGACAATGGATCTGACAGCAGTGAAAACGAGGACTTTAGTAGCAGCAATGTGTTGTCACACTCCCCCAGAGTGCCTTGATCCTGAATCTGATTTCAATACACTCAGAAGATGGGCTGTCTTATCATATTATGAACTACGGGACAATCTTTCTGCTTTACAACAACAGGTAAGATCATCACATTTCAAAATATACCATACAAGAACTGTGGCAATCATTCATGATAATTTGTTCAAATTAATGTCAGAGCTATGTGGTTTTTAGTAGTGTGACTTTGTACCACCTTCATTTTGCAGGCAGGCAAGTCTCGTAGACGCAGACCTGCCAAAGGAGCAGGATCAAGAGAGATTCAACACGAGTCTTAATTTTGTCTGCCTTTTTGGTAAGTACGCTTAGGTCCATTGCCTCTGTATGTTTTTAATCAAGGGTTTACCACTTAGGATGCACTTGAGAGTTATGTGAAAGTCTCATAATTTTCTAAAGTGTGGATGCTTTTAATCGTTGTATTGATTATTTTTGTTTGGGTTTAACTGTCTCAATTTTTCAGGTTGCAATTTTTAAGGATTTTATGCCAAAATGGTGATGACGGGATATAGTTAAACAATGGAGAAAATTGGAAAGAGCAACAGGTGAAATCTGTACTTGAAGAATCTTCAGTCAAACTACTGACAAGAGTAAGCTGTCTCTTTTCTTTATAATTTTAACAGAGTTTTGGCAGTCTCTTCCTTATCAGGAATTAACACAGATACAAATTTAATTATAACAAGTTTTTGTCTTTTGGCTCTAGTAAGCGATTGCAGATAGTGTTTAACATTTCATACAATTTATTGAGAACTCATGTTTGTCCTACTTTTAGTGGAGATCTAATTGGGTTCTCAAATTTCTTCTGCTCTCTTTGAACCCATTTCTCAGTCCTTCTGACTAGAGTTTAGGGCGAATTGATTCCGAATTTCTTTAAAATAGTTATGGTTTCATTGAAAGAATACTATAGTCTTAAAATACTAAGTCTTTGAAAAGTGAATGGACTTACATGTCCGTGTTCAACATTGGTTGTTATGTGGAAATAGACATCAATTCTGTACATAACATTGGTAGTTATTGAATGCAAACATAATATAAAGTGTACTGAATGCAAGTGTTGCTTACCAACGTTTTGAAAAACTTTTGCAGGTGGAGTTGCATTTGTTACGCGCAGTTTGGATGACAGACAAAGATTTCAAAGTCTCTCATTGATCCAGTAACACCTTCCAGCAATTTCAATGCAGTACCAACGAGAAAAGTCTGGAAGAAATTATGGATTGTCATAGAAGAGGTAAGTGTGGTGTTTTCCATTCTTTTTACCTTACTTTTCGGAATGTGTAGTTTACCTTGACAATTGCATTTTGATTTTGATTATATCAATCAAACTGGCTTTTGGAAACGGCTCAGACTCTCAGTTTTACTTTTTGATCAAAGTTTGAGACATGCTGAGATGAAATCAAGTTATAAAGATGAACCATTCTGAAAAATAACTTGGCATTTGTCCATGTTAGCCGATATTGGTCCTGCTTTTATTCAAAACCTAGTATTGACTTCTTATTCCATCTGCTGTCTTTTAATTTTATTCTAAGTGCTTCTCATCCATGTCTGAGTCCTTCTGACTTGATCTTAGGCCAAATTGTTTCTTTGTTTCTTTAAAAAAGTTTTGTTTTGAGTAATTACCTGTATTACAGTAAATGAAAATTTTCCAACACAATTCAAAAGGGTTTGAGACTCCAACTATGCTAAAGAAACTTTATCATGATACAATAAATATCTTTCATGAGTATTTTGGGTAACCTGTTCAAAATAAATAAAGTGAAACATGGTTTTCATCCGATGTAGCTGAAAATTTTCATATCTTTTTTCTCTGGACAGAGTCCTTCCAGACTTTCTCAATTGCTTTTAAATCATGCTTTGTCTTAGTTCAGACTCACTCTCTGCTATGTTAAATGGAGAAATATCAACTCATTTTATTAATTTTAACTTTTTTCCCAGAATAGAGTTTTAAGACCCGATGTTGGTCCAACTTTTGTTGGAGATCTAACTGGGTTCTCAAAGTTCTTCTGCTCTCTTCTAATCCATAATGGTGATATTATCAACAGGTAACAGAGGTTCATGTAAGCCAGCCAAAGGTGGGAGGTGCTCCAGCCAGCAAATCCACTGGCTCTTGGGAACAACATCAACATGACGTCAATATTGTTTTATCGTAGTCTTTTTTTCAAGGTTTGGTAAAATATATATTACAGAACCTGAATTTGGTCTACAAGTAAGTGAAATATTTCTATGTCCTCTTAGTTTTCTTAAAATTGAACCACTGTACTCTAATGTTATGGACGTTTGTTTATAGATTCACTGGAGAGATTGCCTCTCTTTGGAGCTTGATTTCCAATCCCCATTCTCATCTGTTGCATGTTATAAATGATTTTGAGAGAAGCTCCAAAGATGTCCTTGCTCTTGGGGAAGTGGATGCAGATCCACACGTATCACTTCAGGATTTTCAGGACTTTCAAGATTGAGTGGAAATGCCTATGCATTTTGAGACGTCTGCGTTACCCAATCCAGACTCCACTCCAGGACTAACGGAAGCAGAGATAATTTGGATGCCTATGACCCGGATTGACATGCCTATGAATCCTGTTCAAGCTCCAAGTCCATGTCCAACAGAGATTATTGATGATGTGGATATGGAGAAGATAACAGAAAGGTACTGTATTTTTCCTGTAATTTTCTTATGGTGTGAGAAATGAGGCATTTGATAATTTATGAATATTTTTATTCTTACAGTGAGAACCAACCTCTCCTTCCTCAGACAAGCTCCTTTGACAGCGTTTGTGCAAATACGCTTAGGTAATCTGTGATACCTCAAAATAAGCTCCGAAAGTGTGTTTTTAAATTAAAACAGTGACGTGTTCTCACAAAAACTAGGATGTAAAACAATGTTTTTGTAATGACTGTTTTCCTACATAATCCTTTTACCTAATGCTTTACCTAAGTTCTGGCAGATGAGGACCATACATCTTTAATCTTTTTATTACTTAAGTTACCTGTCTTGTAAGCACACATTTCTTAATTTAATTTTTATTTCTTTTTGTAAGTTAAATTTAGTTTTTTTTTTATTTTACTGTTATATTTTTTATCTTTTAGGGAACAGTGGCAGCAGCATGTTTTTAACTGATTTGAATGTGCTGTTATGGCCAAAGAGCTTTTTGGTACTTTTTTTCATAAAAATGTATATATTGCAGTAAATGTTACATTGCATAGAGCCAACTGAGTCAGACAGTTACACGTCAGACAGTAGACTTCGACTTGTCTGTTGATAATAAGCATTTGCTTTTTTTTTCTCTGTTGAACAGGTGAAACCCTTGGTATGCAGCTCTGGAATACAGATAAATTTCCTGCGTAGTGTTGTACTTTTTGGGTGGCTTATGAAGATGAAGGCTTTCCACTGCAAGTGACTAGTGAAGGTGCTTTGCTTTGTGCTGTCCCTGCACAGTTTAATGAAGAAACATGAGGCCATTCTGTTCAGTTTCTTTGATTTAATGTGAAACAGCTGTTGCGTCTGACTATGGACCGAAGTTGATGCATGGTTTGTGTAGCGTTACATAATGAAATGGCATGCCTTCTTTAATGTTTAAAAGCAAGGGTACATGCTTCCTTATTGATTCCAGTCAAAAGTAATTTTTAATTTCCATTTAAAAGTTGAGTTTTGCTTAAAACACTGTACTTGACATAAATCAATTTTTATCACCTAAACTATAGAATATTTAGACTTTGTTTCTAATGGAGAGGCTTCTTCTTGGTGTAAACAAAATGTACAAAAAATATCTTGGATGAAAAAAACAAAGAGCTTGTTCAAAATTAAGAAAGCGAAACTCAAGAAGTTACCTGATGTTGGGCATATTTTCATTCTTGAATATCTATGGCCAGAGTTGTTTCAGATCCTCAAATCTGGTCTTAAATCAAAGTGTGAGACACAATTACATGATTTCAGCTTGTAATATTGAATGTACTCCAATTAATCAAAAACCTGATATTTTTATTTTCTTAATAAATTTTTCCAGAGTCTTTGCAGACTCTTTCTGATCATAGTGTAACAAACAGAAGTTTACTTTTACATAAAATTAACACAAATATAAATATAATAACAACAAATTGATGTGTTTCGGCTCTAATATACGATTGCAGAGAGTGTCAAACTTTTAATACAATTTATTGAGAGTTGATCCCTTAGCTGTTGTGGAGAGGCCGTGCAATGCTTTTGTCTCTGTGCACTCAAGATCTTTGAAGAGAAAGTATGATCAATTCTTCAAATTAATGTTATTAATGTCACAACCTTTATTTATTTCCCACCACCTGATTCCAACTTTTACTGGAAGTGTAATTGGGTTCTCAAATTCCTTCTGCTGTCTTTAAATCCATGTCTGAGCTTTATCATTAAGTAAACTAAATGTACATTAAATATCTTTCATGAGAATTTGTGGTAACTGGTTCAAAATAAATCACGTGAAATATGTTATTTAGCCGGTTTCTGCTGGATATTTTCCAATCTTCACAACTTTTGAATTTGTCCTTCCAGACTATCCATATTACTTTTAAATCATGATCTGAAGTATTTTAACATGAATTTTTGATATAAAGATAATCCATTTCAACAATGAACGCCAAAATGGTGTTTCGTATGTGTATGTACTTTGTATCTTGTTGGTTGCATGTTTGACCACCAATATTATTAAGAAAGCTTCGTTTCAAGTCAGGGCCACTCCCTGAAACTTTTGATGAAGAAACTCACTATATTAATTGTCATGTTATGTTCATCTTTTCTTCTTTCAGAATGCAGAGTTTTAAGACGCAACACAGTTTGTTCCATTTTGGAGGAAGCTCCTCAACTCTTTGAGCAGGTGCTAGTCTGAGTCATAAAGTGAATGAGTTGGGTGTTGAATTCTCTCCAGACTGCTGAGTGTGAAAATCTCACTTTCTTCTACGGTAAGTATTTATTTTTAATAAGCTGTGTTGTGTGTCTTTGTCGTCTGAGTTTGTCTGACCCCAATTCGTTTTCCATGCAGCTTTGGAGAGAGAACGTCCCCAACTTCTTCGAGATGACCATTGTATAACAAGGAATTGGGAATGCCGTGGAGTGTTGACTGCCCTGCATCATGCCTACCTCTTCGACAAATTGTGACTCTGTTCCATGCTGTCAGAGCCTTGCTGTGTCTTTGTCGATAGTTTGATATGATTTTTGTGATAAACAAGTGTGGCAGCTTGCCTGAAGGATTGACTTATATAAGTGTGCTAGACATCTGGATGACAGTGGATGTCATCTTTTTTGTATGATAGGGGGAGTTAGTGATTTTATTTGTGCTTGGATTGAATGGACACACACACACTTGAAGAGTGCAACTGTTTTTGCTTTCTGAAAACAGTCATGTCCTCGTAATCTCTACTCAATGTTATAAGATTGCAGTTATTGATATGGCATAGGATTGATGGCCGTCTAGGGTATCTTGTGTTGATTTACTTAAGTTTCTGTAGAAGAGATGTGGTCTTCCTTCAGAGGTCCCTCCAAGACCCTCAGATGAGCTTCTTATTTTGAGCTTTGTTCGCCCTGTGAAAAATGAAACTTTTACAAAGCTTTAATGGCTTTAGTTTGGGGATGTTAAGAAATTTATGTTTGAATAGAAACCTTAGTTTCCAGCCAAGTTCTGGAACCTTAGGGAGTAAAAACATATTGATTAATGACCTGACTTTTCAAACATATTTGTGTTTTATAGGCTTTGTTGCATTTTAACTTATTGGATGCACGTTACTTTAAATCATATTAGAGAATCTTTGTTCACTCTCTGCAAAGTTTAATGGAGAAATATTGACTCAATCTATAAATTTTCATTCATTTCCTATCATAGAGTTTTAATCCAATGTTGGTCCAAGTTTTGTTTTTGTTGTTGTCCTAAATAATGATTTGACATTCTCAAATCTTATTTCTAATCCGAATCTCAGTTCTATAGACATGTTTACAGTCAAAATTGCTTTTTTATTTATATTAGATGCGTTTTTCACCAAGTACCTGTTGACCCTGGAGTGAAGTATTAAATTACAAATGTAACTTGTAACTGTATTTGCATTTATACTTTCTCAGTTTTTCTACAAATCCATGTCTAAGTTAATTTAGCACTGCTGCTATGTTGCTTTTAAAACCTTATGCAGACAGTCGTTATATATCTTGTTCTAAGATATTTCTGTGTAAATCTTCAGCCAAACAACATAAATATTGAACGAGTCAAATGTATTTAGTTCCTTGGTATGTATATTTAGAACAATGTGAATGATTAAAAAACATTTGATGCAGCTCTCATGATTGCTTGACACACTGAACCTATAAGAAAATATTGTGGTAACGATTCCAGAATTTCTTATAGGTTCGGTGTGTTAAGCGATCATAATAGCTGAATCAAATATTTTTTAATCAAGGAACTGAGCATGAATTGCAGCAGCCAATTCATAAAATATTTTTATTATTTGTGCAACAGCTAGCAACAACACTGCTGCAGCGCTGATCCGAACCAAACCAGCAGAATTGGAGGTCAGTGCCGCAGCAGTATTGTTGCTCACTAATGCACCAATATTGCAAATATTTTATGAATTGGCTGCTGCAATTCATGCTCAGTTCCTTGATCAAAACAGATTTAATGGAGCACTTATCATCGCTTTAGGTGAAGTTGTTGCATCTTTTGAAAGGGTTCGGCCATATATTACTTGTGGTATCTGTTAATCCTCGTTAAATAATAAATTGTACCAAGTTCTTTGTTTTTTTCTTTTTCTGTAACTAATTCTGTTGTAATAAGAACTCTGTTTTCTCTTTTTTCTGTAATTAATTCTGTTAATAAATGAGTTTAATGCATGAAACCTGTAGTGCATACTTAAGGTTTTAATTGAGAAACAAATTTGCGAGGACTGGCAAAGACAAATAAGCAAAGTTCAGCTCCTGGGCACCTGGACATTAAAATCCAGATACTGAATTCGCCGAGTAAGTGGCAGGTAGCAAACCTGTAAAGTGTTGCCATTTTTTTTTTTTTTTTTTTTTTTTTTTTTGTAATACAATTTAGGGAGTCGACTTGTGACATGGAGCTATGTAATGTAAATTTCACCCGAACGTGTTTGGGGATTGGAGGGGGGAGGGAATGCCACCGAGCCAATCCTTCACGTATAAACTTTTCGTCGTGCAAGTTGGCCTTGGAGTAAGCGACCCAACTGCGGGGAAGCGCGCCTCGCTTTCCAATGAACTTATTATCATCTCCATGCGGTAATAACAGCGATGATAATAAACCAAATACTGTGACTCTGTGGGTGAGGGGCGAGGGGGGGGGGGGGGGGGGGGGGGGGGGGTAACTGGTACCCCGTGCAGGCGCAGGCGCTCTGCCCGCGCCCCACCACCGTACCGTGACTCTCCCACCCCACTTCACACTTGTAGAGCGCGAGCCATAGATCCCGAACGGAATTGTCTGTGGATTTGTGGATTTGTAGATTTGCCGAATTGTGGAATTCTCCGCAAAATGGAGACAGAGTCGTGTTGCCCATGGTGTTGCCGAAAGGCGTTAGTGTCGAGAAGGCGGTAAGTAATCATGAGAAAGGCCATTTCTCATGAAGTAATGCTCGTAGTTATAGTGCTGACAATCACCTCATGGCGTACCGGCCGTTAACCTGCACGGTGCTGTGCGACTTAAAACACATTATTTATGTCAATAATAAGTTTTTAGTAACAGGCTAGTATCGCCTTTATTCAAATAAATATCCTATGGTCGCCATTTCAGTCAAGTATTTAGAAATGCGAGCCGAAAATGAGACGGATGGCCGCACATTATGCCGATCGTTTCCACAACTCTTCGGTCCGTATTTCTAAATGCTTGACTGAAATGGACTGACAAAGGTATTTATTTGATTGAAATGGCCACTGGCAAAGTACTGAGAACTTATTTTTGAAATATGGGCCATTCTTGGTGAGATATCGAGACTCGAATGACCCACCTAGGATTCCAATTGTTTTGGTGTTGGGGGGGGGGGGCGGGGGCCTTCAAGGATGTTGCATTCCTCAATAAGACGTCCTTAGGGCCGACACCCTGAGCACCCATGCCGAAGGGTTTTTAAAACTGTCAAGCGGCTTGGATTTCACAGCCGTTTTAGTTTTGAAGTTTCCGCAATGTGTTGGTTTAACGTAACAGTGGTATTATGGTTTTTTAGTCCAATGCTGGTTTGAAAAGAATTGAAAGAATTGAAAAAAATACTACTATTAATGCAGTCTTTAATCTCATACTTAAAATTAATGCACAACATGGGCTGAATAGGTTTTGGTTCCACTACACAGTGACCTTAGTGCTGGAAGGATTACACCTTCATGATTGCCTTCTTTTTTATTTCCAGTTCCTTAATACTACTATATACTATGCTAGGGGCAGGCTACATAGTGGCCAGGTGGTGGGGGTCGGAGGCCGACCAAAACTTAGGCAGCGTTCTGACTGGCCTAGCCGTGGGTAAGTTATTGCACAGCTTTTTGCTGTTATAATTTAGTTTCATAGTGCTGTCCTCACATGGCACATAGGAATAATGCACTCAGTTTTAAATGCAGATCATTTATATTACCGTGTTGTGTTTGTTTTGTTTCAGCTGCTACCACATTGCTGTAAGATTTCTCTGTGCCTACTAGGCAGGCGGCTGTGGCAGAGGTCGCCACAAATCATGAGAAAGTGAATTAAGTAAATCATGCGTTTGATAAACCTGACTCTTTTTCTGACATGACCCTAAGACCCTCCTCATTCAGCAACAGAATGGTTTAACTAGTCGCACAGCCAAACACTTTGCCTGGACGTTCGAGCTCTGACACCTGGTATTTTAGTTTTGGTTTATTTTCAACAAAGGAATACACACTGATGTGTCTCTCTTTGCATCACAAAGCCATTATGTTACTTGCTATTATTTACACACCAAACACTTCCCCAATTTCATTACCAAAAAATCATGATGCCCATTTATATTTTTGAATTCTCTCAAAATTTCATTACCAAAAAATCATGATGCCCATTGATATTTGTGAATTCTCTAAAAATTTCATTACCAAAAAATCATGATGCCCAAATCTAATCAGAGAGAGGCGACGTAAACTGTATCAAAACTGTAACAATGCATCGGTGACATTGGAGGACATTAGAGAATGAATTTTAGAAAGTCGTGTCCAGTTCAGAACAAACAGTGATATAACAATTAAACGCTGCAGCATTTCCATGTAAGGTTCAAGGCTGGAACAAAAAAAAATGGTAAGGAAAGGAACTTAAAAATAACGTACATTTTGCACACCAAGCAGTTCTTACACAGCGGGAATATGTCTCCAAGAATGTGATCGGAGCATGACGTAGATGATGAACGGGATAAGTGAAGCGATGTAAAATGCCCTGGAAAGGAGCAGTTAAACGTTACCCATAGGAAACTGACAGCAACGTCATTACTTAGTACAGGGACTTACAGAGCTAAATACTGTATGGGACACCAGCCAAGGTACCTGCAGCGATGGTGAACAGCTGGGTTACGGTCTCAACTTTACACCTAGGACAGAAGAGGGTCCTTCAAGGTTTGGCAACTAGCCATAATAGCATATAATTACGCATATTAAGGAACTAACAACCACAGATGCTCGGAGACCACGGTATTTTCCTTAACTTCGCCCGTGCGCGTCATGATTGTCATCTTGCCACTCGACTAGAAGACTGGGACTGTCAACGGATTTTTCCAAACTATCCCAGCCGTGCCGTGCACTAACAGCGAGATGATCAAGCTGATCAATTCACGATTGATGTGGGGCTCTGAAGCAGAAGCAGAAAGCAGAGCAGACGCTAAAGGTTTCGGATTACAGCTAGACACAACACGCTACCATCGCCATCATGGAAAAGGACAAGTGGAGGGGGGAGTTTGGCCGTCGCCACTCGAGCGTGTTGGCGGCCAGGGTATAGGGGTTCGAGGGTCCGCAGGAACAGCACCAGCACCGTCGACATGACTTTACTAGGCTTTTTAAGCTATTACGCTTATCGGGATTTTGTTTTACATGTTCATGTGAACAAAGGTTTGGACATATCGGAGATTTTTAGTCGGCGGCGTCGTGGCCACCACGCCTCGCCAGCGAGGTGGAGGAAGAAGATGAAAAAGAAGAAGAAGAAGTGGAAGTGTTGCTGTGCGGTTGACTTGACTAAGGCGCTGCTAAAGGTGTCTGTCTGTCTGCTCTGCTCCCGCGGTAAACAAAAACAAACCGTAAGTGATCAGCTTTTAGATACTACCAAATCAGCTGCGATTCGCCTCCGCGTTTCATATTCAAGGATCGTTAAAGGTCTTGTCTCTGTTTTTCAACGGTGCAACACATCATGTGTAAGTGTTTTGGAAATCTGAAATCTGCAGCTTTCGCGGTTACATGACCTCTGTGTGTCCTGTCTTGTTCATTTTTTTAAACCATTTCTCGCCCTATTTTAGGTTTCTTGCGGCGGAAAATGTCCGTACTAAGTGGGAGAACCATGTGAATAGATACAGTCGTACCTTTGACTGGAGACCTTCAAATCAAACTTTCTGCGTGCTGAACAGTCAGAAGGGATTTCGTGGCACCACAGCCCAAGTAAGTGAGTAAGTGATGTTATAAACGCTTTTGAGAGAAGCTCAAATGAGGTTCAAATGTAATCAAGCCATAAGTTCTCGTTGAGGTTATTTATCAGCAGTGTTTTCGTTGCTATGTGGCATTTTCCTCTGTGTGACTTCATGTGTGTCTGGAGCGTGTACGTCCTAACCTCTTGTTTTTGTTTTGGTTCCAGGTACAAGCCAAGCGATGTGGCCCGCTAGACACTAGACTGTAGACTAGCGAGCGGCGCGACGTGGCGGCTGCCGCGACGAGCCGCGAGGCCTCCCTCCCTCCCGCCCCGCCCGCCCCCTCGCCCCACACCCTCTCCCCAGAATGGAATCGACCCCGCACGTGATTATCTACTCTCTCGCCCTCTGTCCTCTGCCCAGACGCGATGCGAAGCCCAGTCGGGCGCGAGCAACAGCCATTGCCCGCCCGAGTACAGTAACGCATTGTGTATGTACCGAAAGAGAAAGTGGGCAGCACTACAGGCAGACTGGCGGGTCCCAGGTTCTGTCATGCGCTTTTACAACTACCGTTTCATTACCCCACTTCTGTAATCCGGTAATCCCACTGTCCTACTGCGGCACCCCGCACCATCCGGCACTCGCATATTTCTTTTGTACCGCCAAGTAGGTGCGAGTCAGAAGATAAGTGGCTGGGGTTCGGCCATAGACAAAATAAGGGGTAGACAAGAACTGAGCCTATGCTCCCATGCTTTTGCTTGTGTCCTTTATTGCCCCCCCTTGTGGCGGCCGAGCGAGCAGTCCCGGAGACGGCCAGCGGGGGGATGAAGCGGGGAGCGGCGGGGACTTTTGTAACCGGACCCCCACATGTACCTCGGGTGGCTCCGAGGGGCTCGCCTCGCCTTCGGCACGGCTCACGAGCCAGCCCCGAGCGGAGCACAGCTGGCGGCGAGGCGAGCCGCCTCCTGCCGCCCCCCGCTACCCTCGCTTCACCCCCTCTGGCCGTCTCCGGATCAGCACGGTTTTGAGGCTGTCACAGGGGGGCAATAAAAACCGGCGTTTTCATTATCTTTTCCAGTCTACCCCTTATTTTGTCTATGGGTTCGGCTCTGGCGGCCTGGGTAATGGCCGGCGGCTCGTCGCCCAGTCTCTCTCGCACTCATGGGGCGTCCCCGATAGGTGCAAGAGAGACAGCGACGAGAGCTCCGGTGTCTGCTGCCTGCCTGCCTAGCATAGCCCAGAGCCTACCCGCAGCACCTGCGCGATAACCGCAACCGCGCGGCCTGCGCTGGCCGATCACCTAGGCACTCTGGCCGCGCTGGCCGGGCCGGCCTGTGCACGGCGGGACACAGGCTGCAGTCGGCCTGCGCGGTCGGCCTAAAATCGCCACGCAAGGGCGTGTGGCGAGGCTCCGGCCCCCCGCCCCTTTCCTGCGAGACGCTACACGGCCGCATCGTGCAGAATATCGCGTATCCCGTATCCCGTGTCCGGTCGCGCATTCCGAGAATTGCACTGCTGCAGCTGTTAATCGCGTGGAAAGGGGGGGGGGGGGGCTCTCATGGAGCGCCTGGCGACGCTGTGCGAGAGACGCCCACCAAGCTGTTGGGCCAACCGCTGCAGCTGCCGGACGCAGTGCTGCCACCTGTCAGTCATTTGCTCTGCCGGTACTGTCCAGGCCACACTGTAAAAATTTCCGTACTTTTGTACGGCAAATGTACGGAAGAATATGGTACGGAAGTACGGACGAAAGTACAAAACGTCCGTACCTGTCCCATATAAGCTCATGTAAACGGGTACGGAAAAAAGTACAGAAAGTTCCGTACTTGGCAAGTACGGACGGTCCAGGCAAATTGTTGACCAGACATGTTCCGTACTTTTTCCGTACTTTTTTCTACCAGTGCAGCTTTAGTCCCCAACTGAGCCGGCTCCCGGACACTTGTAAGCGATCGGTGGTCGCGTGGGAAAAGGCGTCACTTCGACTTGGAGAATGGTGAGAGACTCGGGTTCTACACCCAGACGGGTGAAAAGTATTTCGCTGCCACCTTTTCCACAGTTGGTAGCACTGAATGTGGAGTTTGGTGTTGCAAGTTTGGCTCTACAGCATTTGGTGGGCGCCATCTGTCTCGCACAGCGTCACAAAAATAGTTCGAAGCCCCCTTCCCCCCCCCCCGCGCTATGGACTTGCCTGGTATTTGCAGTATTCAAGGCTAAGGCTAAATTGATGCGGAGAGTGGTGAGGAGTCGGCATTGAGGTCGCCTCGCCGCTCGCCGTCTAAAGAAAGAAATCCCCCCAAGGCGACCCACTACCACCACTACTGCCGCCGTCTCTGATCAGGTGTTGACAGCCTCGAATACCAGGTGTGGCCATCTCAGGCGTTGAGGTAGTCCTGTTCAAAGCACGGAATTTGCTGAGCACGGTGCTTTTCGCAGCATTGCAAAGAGCATCTGACTGATGCCTCCGCTTACGAAAAAAACGCCCGGCTCTGGGCAGCTTGTTCAGCAGAGGTGCTTGGTGGGCTGCCTATCCCCCGGCCGCCAGGGGCTCCTTGACTTGAGAGGCTGGACCACAATTGATCGTAGCAGGCGATCTAGCACGGCGGTGTCGCGGTCACCCTATGATGCGGCGCCAACGGGCCGCGCACGAACTTAAGATGCTGGCCCACTACCGGGCCTCTTTGCCCTTGTCCCGCTGCGCGAGTACGACCTATTGCGTCTGCATGCGGAGCAGTATTTCAAAGAGAGTTCGAAAGGACTGGACGATATTGACTACGTTGTTTCCCGGGCATCTCTGTCATGAGACATGTTGGTTTGGCGGGGAACCACCCACGACCGACCAGTGCGGAATTCCGTCTCCTGAGACACCCCGCCACTGCGCTAACCATAGAATACAACTTTTTAGGACATTTTTAGGTTGTTTACTGTTACAGCGGTATTCAGTTACCGTTTCTTCCTACGGAAAGTGCCAGAGCGCTGCAAACAAACAAAACGCAGAGGAGAATTACTGATGATTACATGCCGGTGTTTCATACGGTCACCACGCTACAAACTGCACTGACAAGCTGCAAGTGTTCAACCATTTTTGCCAGTTGACGGGAGCTTTGCGGCAGCGCAGGAAGGACTGCTATGACTGTGTCTCGGAGGTCCCGTGGTAAAGAGCAATTTGTCCTCTGCAAATAGTAATTAAAAATCTCAAACAAAACCATTTCTTTTTTGGACCCCGTTATCGTCAATTCGCTAGCAGAATCTAATGACGTACTTTGGGGTGTCTGTTCTGGTGGGTGCGTACGTAGCCACCACGGACGCATTGGTATCCAATAATTCCTGCCAATGCGTCGCGGCCAGGCGCTTTTCGTGTGGCTTCGCGAAGTGGTGGCGTCTCGGGTGGCGTGGCAAGCGGCACTCAGCCGCCGTGCTGGGTAGGCCTCCTGTTCGGCAGAGGTAAGAGGTGGGTTGCCTACCCCACGGTCGCCAGGGGCTCTGAGAACGGCGGAGCCGGTGGCCGCGGAAGCGGAACCTCGCCGCGCGGTGTGAACACCACGAACACCATGAGCACCGTGAACAAGGCGACCAGCGACTTGCAGCGTCATGCAAGCAGGCAAAGCAGGCCACGGACACTGCAGAAAAAAGGGACATTTTTTCCGTTAATTCATTGCCAGGATTTTCCGTGCTTTGAGACCCAGGATTCTCCGCGATTTATGAGACCCAGGATTTTCCGTGACTTCTGATATAGTCTTTTTTCCGTCGTTTAAAAGACACAGGTTTCCGTACACTGTGAGATCAACTGTAGTCTTTGGCTTCGGAAAACTTCCTCTTAGGGTACGGTCCAGACTGGCATTTAAGTTAAAGCCAAAGCCTTCATTTGATCTCACATGGTAGGGAAATCTCAGTCTTTTAAACGACGGAAAAAAACTGGATCGCAAATCACGGAAAATTCTCGGTCTCAAATCCTGGGTCTCAAAGCACAGAAAATCCTGGCAATAAATTAACGGAAAAAATGTCCCTTTTTTCAGCGGTGGAGCTCGCCGGGCCGTGGCCTATCCTATGCCTGCGCTCTGATTGGCTACGGCGCTGCGGCTGGCTGCGGCCGGACCAGACGCGCTGTCATTGGGTGTTGGGTGGGTAAATTTACCCAGCCTGGCGGGCCCGGGCGGGCGCCGGGCCAGCGGCTCGGCCAGCGGGCGGGCTTGGGCGGGCATTTGAAGCCGAGCCGCGATGGGCGCGCTAGAGCTGCAATACACGCCCAGTGCCGCTCTCTGCCGGCGGCCATGCATGCATTGTCCGTCTCGCACTCGTGGGGCGTCCGCTGGGGTGCGTGTGAGACAGCGCGATGACTGTTTGGAATCAGTCCCCGCCCGAGTTATTGAATCCCAAAGTCGACATCCCTGCCGGCTGTCGGCTATGCAGCGCCAGCGCCCTGTCGCACTCACGCCCGTCGGGATGCGAGCGAGTCAGACAACTCTTTAGAATGGCCCCGAATGACTGGGCCTGCACCCGATCTTGCCCCTGCACGTTACCCTGGACAAGTGCAGCGGCGTACGATCTACTTGAAACCAAATTGAATCAACCCTGATTTGATTCATTCGTCGTCAAATCAAGTCAGTTCGAAATAAGAAACAATTCACATGACGCGCGCTACTTGTCCATTAAAAACTGACCAATTCAATGAACTTGGCGTTTGATTTAATTAGCCAATTTCAAGCCTAGATTCGACTGGATTCGAAACATTCTGGAGATCCAAGGTAAAAACCTGTACTAGTAGTGCGTGCCTGCGTCAAGTGGTGCGCTTTCTAGTGGCTCGGCGTGGGTGCACGTAGGCCCGGACCGGCCGTTGTTGTGTACTTCGGAAGGCGCCGACCTGACTCAGTGAGGTGCCGTGAGGCACCAGAGAGCCCCAGCTCGGCCTGCTGCCGGCATGCCGGGTACCGGGTAGGGTTGCTTTACGACCATTTATGACCGTCTGCCAGTGTGGCCACCGCGTCGGTGCGCGAGCAGCGAGAGCAGGCTGTGGGAAGCCTGGCAGCCTGGTCGAACTGGTGAAACTGCAGTAAAGCGTTACGCTTCATTCAAGCGCCGCGCTGGCTCCAATCACGGAGATCAATCTCGAAATTTCTAAATTTTGGATATTTTGAATATTAAATAGTTTTAATTAAAGACTTCCATGCAGGCTGCAGGCTGCAGCAGTGTTTTTGTGTAAGGCTGACCAGTTACATTAACAGAGTCTAAAATTTCAAGTTTAAAAAAACATGAAAATTTTACGTAGCATCTAAAGATGCTGGTGTTATAGTCTTTAGAAAGGCTTTTTTTAGCATTTAGAAATGCTGATATTCAGCCTATTGGGCCGATTTGGAGGCATTTAAAACGCTGTCTGCGGGAATCCGTGGTTTTAGCTTGAGGTGTGATCAGCCCGATCGCGCCTCAGAGCGAGCTCTGCAGAGCCACCAGGCGGGACCCGGCCTGCCCTGAATCTTCCACATATTCCCTGACATTACGTAGCATCTAAAGATGCTGGTGTTATAGTCTTTAGAAAGGCTTTTTTTAGGATTTAGAAATGCTGATATGCAGCCCAAGCCCAATGACTGATATGAAGGCATTTTAAACGCTGTCTGCGGAAACCGTGGTTTCAGCTACGGGTGTCTTCGGCCCGAGTGCGCCTCGGAGCGAGCTCTTGTAGAGCCACCAAGCAGGACGCTGCCCTGAAGCTTTCACATTTTCCCAGACATTGGCATCTAAAGATGTGTGCTTTTGCCGCCTGCACTTGGGTGGGGCCGCGGCCGGGCTGTGGCAGTGGCTTTCATGGTCAACCCGCGGACGGTGGGCATGGTGACGTTGACCCGGCGGCGTAGGAGCAACGTTATACTGAGTGTCCTGCAGGGAACCTGGTTTTTGTGTCGTTGCCATGGGGTCGCCATAGCATCGGCGAATCAACGTGGCAGCGGCGTGGTCGCCGGCACGTGGGGGGTGGGGTGCCGTAGCGACGTCGGAGCCGTTAAACGGCAGTAACGTAGCCGCCATGACGTTGCGCTGGCCACCGCGAGGCATCGTCGCTGCAACCATGCCAATGGCACATCGCGCTAGTATGGTGTTTCTGAAATCGCCTTTTAGTCGTCAGGGCTACGTGGTGACGGCGCCTGCACGGCGTCGTTGCAGACTTATGCCCAGCGTTACGTTCGGAAGTCCTGCTGGGGGCAACGTGGCGGCGACATTGGCACATTCTGGTTGCAATGCATTAGTGGAAGCTACGTTGCGGCAACGTGGAGCTAGAAACGTGAAGTCGGGAATGTGGCAGCAATATCGCGGCGTTGTTCCCTAATGAACCTTGATGCGGGTCCGTTCTCTCCCGTCAGATTTGACGTGATCTGGCCAACCAACGGATGCGGATTGGTTGCCCCAACGACGGCAGACAACGTAAACGGGCCCGAAACGTAGGCAACGTACGGCGCCCTGGAGGCAACATTGGGGAAATAATGTGTTCCCGTCGGGATTACTAACCTATTGTGTTGCGTCATTTTTGTTTCAGATACGTTGCTGCCAATTCAGGCTAGACGAACGTGTCAGTGTTGCTGCCGCTGCACTTCTAGCGCTCCAATGCCAGCTCCAATAGCAGCTCCAATGCCAGCTGCAAGGCGTAGGTCACCTTCTCCTGATCGGAGTTTTTTTGACAGGCCGTTCAGTCTTCTGCTCGACTCACTGCATGAGCTTCTGTGTTTCATTTGCCGACGGGTGGCCTATGGCCTTTTGGTCAAAACTCCGTGCAACCATCTCATGCAGAAACATTGTTATTTTGCTTGGTTAAGGACACCTGAACAAGAGGCGAGACCCTACAGTTACAAGATTTGTCCACAGTGTGGTATGGACTTCAATCCTGATGATGTGAAGAACACCTTGATCTAATTTTTTTTTGTACTCTTTTTTTAAAATACTTGTAAACTGGTTAGTATGATACTTAATTCATTCACGTTTTACACTTGGTGTCACGTTTTTAATGTGACACTTGTTTCACAGTACATGTGCTATAGTGTCAATTTTCATTTAAAAGAATTGCTCGATGTTGTGGCATTTTCTTGAGTGTTCATGTTAACCTGAATGGCCTGTGCAAAGTCGCACTTTTTTTTTTTAAGTATTTGTACGTATCTTTGATAGTGAAATTATTAACAGCATCTTCCTTTTGTTTTATGTTTCACTTGCCTAATAAATAGGTGTATTGAATTTGATCCTGCTTTTATTTCCTTCCCTTTTTTTGTGCATTGCACATTGATTTCTTTTAACACAATCTGTGAGCATGATTAAGTACCTTTATCTTAATCTCAGCCAACTGAACATAGTAATAATAAATTTGTGATACTTAACGCAGTATATACGTTACAAAAAAAGTACCTTAATAATGAAAAATACACTACAAAAAAATTATGTGAAATGGGATATAAAGAACCAGAAAATTGGAGGTCTTGTATATGGATTGTATCCCTCTCTACAATACATAGTCCTGTGAAAGAGCTTTTCATCTGGGATATTCTTAATATTGTGGGTTTACATAGAAACTTAGAGAGGGTAGGGTTTGAGTTTTTAGTTTATTAAATATGAATTTACACAAAGCATCGTAGAGGGGCCCGAAGAGAATACAAACTTCTTTTTTTGTGGAGCCTAGAAATTTTGGTTATCCTGAGAGGCATCACATCCTCATACAAGTACATAGTTTATATGCGAAAAGAAAGAAGCAGAGTACACGTTGATACGTAAGTTCAGGGATACGAATTGTTACAACTTTTAAAGAGCAACGATGCCAGATCTTAGTTTCTTAGTAAGGTCCTCCAAGTGGACAGACCAGTAAAGGTTGTTATTTACGTACAGACCAAGAACCTTAACAAAGGTATCATCTTCTATGTGAAGATCATGGACTTGAAGGGATAGTTAGATAGGTTTTGAAAGGATAACTGTAGAAAATTCGTCTAAGATAGCGATTTGAATGTAGGTTCAGAAAATTGTAGTTGTCTGTCAGTAGTTGTTTCAGGCATCCCCCTTACATGCATTCGAAAAGGCTGTTCACATAGTCCATTGATTTACATTTAACTACTGTGTTGTAAGGGAGAATGAGTGTCACAATGACAGCTTACAACTTTGTAAGTATATATAGTTTCAATTTTTTATTGATCATTAATTTCACACCTGGATATTGGAGAGACAAAGTGTAATGATTTTTTTGCCTTACATGAGGACTGTAACAAGTCAACTTGCAAATACAAATCTGCGTTTTATAATTCAATCGATTTGAAACTCAGTCCAAATAGGAACAAATACCTCACATCAAACTGTCAAGAGCAGTTATGTTGCACAATGCCATAATTTCCTGGATATCAGAAACTGAAAACAAAATAATTTAAAAAATACAACAGTGGAGAGCAGTTATGTTTTGTTGCACAAATGACAGCACCTATGTTGCCTGGCCATGAAGAATAAGCAACTCGACTGAGAAATTGTCCTAAAATATGACACAAGTCTTTAAGGATCCTGTTCCTTAGTCCAGATCAGAATCAGAATCAGAATCGCTGTCATCATCCTGTAATTTAAGTCCATACAGTGTGGCAGCGTGAATGGCATAGGAAGTCCTCTGCAGGAAAACACCTGGGGTAATGTCCCTGTTCAACAGCAGTTGTGAGGCCAGCCTCACTTTCCTGTCATTTGTAACAGAGGATGCTCTTCTTGTGGGACCAACTGGGAGCAAGTTGTCAATGGCAATCTTGTCACACTAAGATATGTATTCCAGCTTTACAAAACCTCCTGCAAGAATAAATGAATCGTCAATGGCACTGATAGTGCACAATAGTCAATAGAGCACAAGGATTAAAAATAGTTTGCTTACCAATACAAAACCAGACATTTGGAAAGTTCTGTGGGATAGCATTAGCAAGCCTCTTGTTGTCCGTCTCTGACATGTTGTTAGTGCGGTCACTGTCTCCAAACACTGACAGTTCAGCTATTCTAGGTTTCCACTCCAGTTCGATGTACTCAAATAAGGGCTGAAGCACATCTCCCCAACCAGACAATTGTACATCACGCCAAACTTCCTGAACTCCGTGCCAGATCAAATACTGTGGAAGCAGGGGTAGTGCACCCAGACAAGCAATGAAAGAGAAAACCAGAGGGTTCTCCTCAGCAAAAGCAGCAAGTCCCAAAGTTCTGGCCTGTTTACTGACGCACTGTTGTGAAAAAGAGACAGTAAAAAATGCATCAGAACTTGGATCAGCAGTTCATTCAAAAGACATCAATATATTTATTTCTTTGAGATGGTTAAACCCATGATAAAAAAAATAATGACTGCCAAACCGCATTTTGGTAAGGATTCTTTTCCTCATGTGTTTAAGGTAGTATGTGTTCAGATGCTGAAAATAGAATACAAACGTGTACTTTTCAGCTAGGCCAACATATTTGGCTGCAGTCTAAAGCTTTAACACCCCAAGGCTAAGATAATCACACTACTTGTCTTTTGACGTCTGATTCTGTTTGTTTTTTTTTAACATTTTCTAAAACGCAGCAACCATTTCTTGATAATTTTTTTTTAAAACAAGTTTATTTAATGTGTATTTCTTGACCAATGTCAAACGTAAAAAAGTGCTCTCCTGGGGCTTGGGTCTTACAGAATCAATAACCCAAAATTGGGAATCAATTCAGCAAGTGGTTTGCTCAGAACGCTACGGAAAAGTCTGGAAGAGGGGGTTTACTCAAACCATAATGTGACACTTGCTGTCTGGGCCTAGAGTGCATCAAAGTACGACTATTTAATTCTTCTTTCAAAAACGTTAAATCCAGATACATTAGGAAAAACGCAGTTCTAGCCTCAGGTATATTTTTGTGAAACCACAATTTACATGAAATTAACTTCGTGACTACTAGGATTTCGTAAAATCGTATTTTGGAAAGCCGACAACCTGAACAAGGTTAGAAGCACTCAGATTTATTTTAAGGTCAGGCGGATATTAAAAAACGCCGTTAAAAGTGTTGCAATATTGGCGTATGAAATATTTTCACGGTGCAATAAGTTGAGTTGCGAACATATGCGAACCGTTCAGAGACGTGTCGAAGATAGTGCAGCCACTGTACTTTGACCTCTAAACCACTGATTGTTTCGCAAAGTTCCGCGTTTCGATAAATCGCCTCCAAAAGTGCCTGATTCGCTAAGTTGCGTCATCGCGCCGCGCCATCGCACAGTGGGACGAAACGCGAAAAAACCGATGATAATTATAGAAGGTTCCAATCTGTGCTTTAATCTCTATTTTGGTGTTTTTGAGGGTTGGAACTGATTTCTGACGATATCACAAGGTAGGTGCTTCGCGATGTTACGCCAGTTCTGCCAGTAACGCCAGGCGTTGACGCTTACCTTTGCCTCTGGCGCTAGCCTGCCTTTAGCAGGCCTTCTTTTCCAACCATCGAACATACAAATCGAAGTGCTAGCGAGTCCAGACAGCATTCGTGTTTTTGGTTTGCGGTCGGGGGCTCTCTGCCGCCGAGGCGATGGCGCGGCGCGACAATTTCAAAAGACACTTCTCATCGCTTGTTTTCGCGTTTCGTCCCACTGTGCATCGCCTCGGCGGCGGAGAGCCCCCCCCCCCCCCCCCCCCCCCCGACCGCAAACCAAAAACACGAATACTGTCTGGACTTGCTAGCACTTCGATTTGTATGTCGATGGTTGGAAAAGAAGGCTGCTAAAGGCAGGCTAGCGCCGGAGGCAAGGTTAGCGTCAACGCCTAGCGTAACTGGCAGAACTGGCCTAACATCGCGAAGCACCTACTTTGTAATATCGTCAGGAATCAGTTCCCCACCCTCAAAAAAAAATAAATTGAGATTTAAGCAAAGATTGGAACCTTCTATAATTATCATCGCTTTTTTAACGTTTCGTCTCACTGTGCGCTGCCGGCGCTGCACGGTGGGACGAAACGCGGGAAAAGTGGTAATAAGTGGTATTCTTGAAACTGAGTGGCGGGTCATACAAAACTATTGGATATGGGCAATGAAGGTCTGGGCTACACGGAACAGTAATTTGTTTGACAATATAACAGGCGGGTGAGCCCCTGCGGATCTCCAAACTTGACCCATTTTCAGATTTCCGTGAATCCATTGCAATGGGTGTATATTTTTCCTTCTGGCGGTCACATCCTTTATGATAACGGTGTAATGTTGTATGTTTTTGGAAAGCTATCAACCTGACAAATCCGACGCATACCTTAAATTTTCTAATGGGTCACTTAGTTAAGTGTAATATGGGAGAGTGGGGTAGTTCCGGACACGGGCTAATTCCGGACACTTTGATTATCACTAGGTAGGTCAAAAGCCCGCCTAACAGATGAGGATAATCACTTAAAAATGATAAGTCCAAATCGCCAAGGTCGGAGGTCAAGCCGTTTGGCCGTGGTCGCTCCACGAATTTTGAGTACCATCAAAAATGGGCAAAAGCTACATCTCAACATGGCTATTTTCCATGTAAATATCGTTACCACTTAACGTCCAATGTCAGTCCCCATGACTAAAATTTTGTCATGTTATATGGTCCTTAGGACTTCACTTTGGCGTTTTCGCGAGTGGTCGCATGTCTTGCCGCTTTCCTTACAATTTGGGGACTTTGAAAGCTATATACTACCCGTGGGGTAATAATCCGGACAAAAAGTGTTGTTTTCTTGAATTTCCCGTCATAATGTTTTAGTAATGGTGTGTTTCAAAATTTGAGAACATACTTCTCCACCATTAAGAAGGATAAAGAAAGAACAAAAAATACGCGTTGTATCGAAGTTAAAAGGTCAACTGAAGGCCAGTGGTGTTACTTCAAGGGGTTTTTGATAGAATTTGTTTCCTTATAAAATGGCTTTAAGTAGAGAATCAAACAGGTGCATGTTCAAACAAATCTCCTTGTACCGCCTTGCCTAAGCATGCCTCACATCAAAACAAACCGATACCAAGCTCACGTATGGTGTCAAAGTTAATAAAGGTCGTACGGAATTGCCCCATAGGTCGTCCGGAATTACCACCAGGCCTGGGAGGTAATTTCCGGACACGTGCCAGTGCTTTCAGTTACAGCCGCTCGTATCTCGCTAGACCGATAATGAGATTTGGCTTTCACGTATATCATTTTAAAGGTAAAGGTTCATATCTTTACTCTTTTTTTAATAAATATTTTGCCCACGACGCACTTTCTAAGCTTTCAAGAGCGTAAACAAAAAAGCGTCCGGAATTACCCCACTCCTCCGCTTACGTTTGGTTAAAAGTGTTTGTCACATTTTAACGATATTTCCAATTATTGGAGGTACTAATAGGTTAAGTTTGTGAACATTTGCGAAACGGTTATCTGCCCACATGTCCGTCATAAAAGTAGCTTCTCCTCTTTCCGACCAATTTGGCCAAAATCGCCGCCCATCTCCGCCCCTTCGGAGAAAAAAGGGCGTTAAAAGTGCCTCGCAAACGAGCTTCGACGCAGCATTTCCTGCGGCGTTGGCGAGCCTTCCAGTCCTTAAGCAAATTGGACGACATTGCTGTCTCGACTTGCAAATAACTTCGGTTTAGTACGCCAATGGT
>CM060103.1:1492566-1524855 GCA_030522485.1 Stenchaetothrips biformis
ATTGAGTTGTGTTCGGTATGGCAAATGTAGCGCTACCCATCAACCCAAAACCCAACCCGACGGCGACTGCACATAACTATAAGCCCATAACGCGCCAAGCGTTCGCCAGGCGCTACACTCAGGCCATCCGCAGGACATCACATTTTGCTGCAGTGCACTATAGGCTTTCTAGTTTACTTTAGTTAAACTGTAGGCTTTCTTGTTTACTTTGGTTAAAAGTTACGAAAGATGGTTGTTTATTGCTGGTGCCGGCAACCGGCTGAAGGGTAAGCTGTGCTGAAATCTGTCTCCCCTCTATGGCTTGCAAGTTGAATTATCAAAAAAAAATTAATTGAGCTGAATGCTTTACTATGTTGCCAATAAAATCCTTTTCCTTTAAGAGAAATGATTCAGTGCAACTCGTGCAAGGAATGGTATCATTTTCCCTGTGTTAATATAACCAAGAAAAATAAAGGTACACAACCAACCCAACAGGTGTCACATTATTTTGTGGCTGATAAAGTCCACTTCAACATTAACGCTGATTTAATCTTTCTCTTTCATAATTCACCTAGTCTCTGAAGAAACAATTTGGCTGTGCTCCATGTGTTTACAATTGAAAAGATTGGAAGAGTCCCTCCTTGGTAAACTCCGTAGACTGGAGCAGACAGCAATATCACAGGAGAATGAAAGTTTGAAGGCCAAAAATGAAAAACTGAAACACTTGAAAAATGTGAGTACGTTAATTCTACAGATATTTACATTGCTTAAAACTTTACTCTGTGCTAATAATCCTTATTTCCTCCCAGGAGAACAAAAATTTAAATGCCACTGTTGAACAGCTGAAGCAGCCCTTAGTGGATGTGAGTATTATTGTCACAAATATCTTGTTGAAAAAATACAATGTTTACTCTGCAACATTTTTTTTTTTTAGGGAAAGAAAAAAATAGAGCACTTTCAACCTGCAAAAACTTTAAACTTGCAAATGCAAAAGAATGTAAGTTCATGCATATAATTCAGAAATTACTTGTCGACTCCTTTCTACTTAATGGGAACCTATGTTATCATTTGCAGGGGAAAAGTCTAAAATTGAAGAAAAAATTGTCTTTGGGTGGTGTTACGATGGTATCTATCTTTCAAATTCTCCATTTTGGCAGCAAGTTAGTGGACTTATTGTGTAATTAACAATAACCTTGTTTCTTTACAGTCTCAGCCCATTGTTAAGAAGAAAAAAACCTACATTGATGACAGTGATTAGTCACCCTTTCCACTTTTTTGTGGCAAATATTAACAGTTTTACAGAAATAGTGTAGCACAGTCTTTGGGACGTTTTTCAATGGTATTTCTCTTTCAAATGCCCCATCAAGTTATTGCCTTATTGTGTAAGCAATACTAACCTTCTTTGTTACAGTCTCAGCCCAATGGATTGAGAAGGAAAAATACCTACATTGATGAGTGATTAGTCATCCTTCCACTTTGTAACCTACAATACCATTTGCTGGAAAATAATGTAAAATTGATGAAGAGATTGTCTTTGGAAGGTGTTTAAATGGTATTTATCTTTAAAATTTTCCATTTTGGCAGCAAGTTAGTGGCTTATTACATAAGCAGTAATAACCTTGTTGGTTACAGTCTTCGCCCATTGTCAAGAAGAAAAATCCTACATTGATGAGTCATTTGTCAATCAATAACAAATATACAACTGTACTTTTAAAATTTTAATAAATCTTTCATAAAACTGTCTCAATTTTTACAAGTCAACTCATCCTCTACTACGTTGAACTTTCAAAAAACAACAACATAAATCAGAGTACATCTATGAATACTGAACAGTCCACAGTCACAAAATACATAATCACAGTTTGAGAAAACTATTTACAGTATCATTTAGCACAGAGTGCATCTGCTGCACATTATCAGGTCACAAAACAGATAATCTCAGTATAGTAAAACTATTTCTAAACTATTTCTAGAAAATCATTTAGCTCAGAGTACATCTATGAATACACAACCTCAGGTCTCAAATTTCACAGTACGATAAATATCTTACTGTATGAAAGAGTTTCACTTAAAAAATAGAACAAGGAAAAGAAGGGGTAATAGCAATAATATTAATAATAAAATAATAATCCGAGATTAAAAATGAAGGGCACTCGGTAAAAACTTAGTTTAATTGGCTGAGTGGCACATTGCGTAAAACATTCTTAGAGATGTTGTGTTTCAGTCGCCTCTTCTTCTGGGGTAAATTGGCATAATTTGGCTCAAGTGCACGCCTTTTGAGAGCATTGGCAGCCTTGAATGCAGCTGAGGGACGACCGGGAATTTTGGCATGTCTACCTCCAAGATATGTTGTCCTTCTTCCCACAGCAGTTGGCTGCACAGGGATTCTCTTCATGGCCCAACCTTTCAGTGGAGCATGGCCCTGGTTTCGACTCCTGTTGAAAGTAAATAGACCCGACAAGTAAGAGTTTTCTGATTGAGAGCACTCTTCATATCGCTCCATGAATTTTTCCATGGCAGGTAAGTATACTTCAGGGCGCTCATCCAGTCTCCTCAACATATCCTCATGCAACTTGTCAATTTGATTGCGAAGTTTTAAGAGCCGAGACTCCTCATCATTGTTTGGACTCTCTCCACTATGACCAACATTTATTGGGTTAGTTGTTTCTTCTTGGTCTTCCTCTCGCATTGGTTGGTTCTCTGTCTCCTGCTCCAAGGTATCCTCAGAAGTGTTTGTGCCATGATTAACAGAAGTCTTATGGCTTTCATACCAACCTTCAGGTATATCACTACAAGAGCCATTCATTATTTGGTGAAGAATAAGTTTAGATTCTGGATCATTTATTGGAAGAAACTGTGAAGAACTACGGCCTAAAGATTTCACTATGTAGTACTGGTGTTTGCAGGGCTTACCATTCACACCAATGGGGCAGCTGCAAAGATCAACAGTGAGGTCCACACGGTAAGTTTTGCCACTCTCGGAATTGTGAACAGAGAAAACATCATCTGTTAGCTGAGTTGCAGTCAAGGACTGAAGCTTGCTGTCATCAATGAAATATCGAGAAGAGCGATAGTTTGTCATTCTGTTGCTTAGGCAGTCAGCTAGTTTCCTTTTGAAATATGCATCCAAGGAAACAGTCATGAAATCAAATAATTGCACCATGCTGTATGCTTTCACTCTTTGAAGAATATCCTCCTTAATCCTCTTGGTGCAAACTTCATTATAATTGTTGGTTTCATGACCACGGGTCATAATATTCTGACGATGAGCCATAGCCCACTCCTTTGCACTCTCCCTTTTCTTCTCAATGTGCTCTTTGAACTTCCTGTTCCGCTGCACAATAGTGAGTTTCAGAAATTCTTCATACATGTCCTTAAATTCATTGATATCAGTGCAATTAAGAAGTTGCTTGTAAAGAAAGAAGAGCTCTACTCTGTCAGCCCCTTTGACTTCATGATTTGAATCTAAAAGAAATCGCCATATAGCTTGAAGAACATGAAATTTACATAGAAGCAGCACAAGATCAGATGCTTTGAAAGTTGCACGCAGACTGCTTCTTTCAGTCTGTGAGTCGTCAGTCATGAAAATCTTCGGTCCATCTTTACCTCGTCCAAAAAATGCTTTCTCTGGCAAAATGTCTTGAAGCAGCTTGAATGCATTTGTGAGAGGGTAGGTAGCCTCAGAAGTGGTGAATACGATTCCCAGGGGCAAACCACCAGCCACAGAGGCTGTGTTGAAGATGAAAACTCTTGTGTTTGCAAAATCCATGTTTCCACTGGAATCTACAAAACTTATCTCTCCACTGCTTCTTAAAAGTTCATGGACCCTTTTCATAAGGGGACTACATATGGCCACAGCAACATCAGAGCCTTCAACAGCTAATTTTGCACACTCACTCCCACATGACTTGTTGTATTCCAGCACAAAGTCTTTCAAAGAACTTATCATTCCATCTCCACTAGCATCACCATACTTCTGCCTAAAGGTTGAGTAGTATAAGTTGTATCCCCATTTGTATGAGGGACAGATAGCTCCATTCGCTGCATGTTTATAATAATCGTCACCATACTTTAACTGGAGATCAAACTTCATACTGTTGAGAGCTGAGGAAGGTGAATGCCCTTTCTTGAACAGTTCTAGGAAGGCCTCTTTCACCTCTGGTGTTGGTCTTCTAAAACGGAGCGAATCTGCTCGGACGATGCCATGGTTATGATGGTAGTTTATGGTAATTTCACATGGGAAAGTTTTCAAATGTACATCCCCACTCCTGAAAAAATAAAGAGAAAAATTACAATTTGGCCATATCTTTACGGAGGGATTGAAGCCATGCACAAAGAGAACAAAAAAACATCACCATAAAATTATCAAAATGCAGTTGTTTGGATAAACCATAAACATTAAGCAAATCTTCAGCACACCAGCAAACTAAAACCATTGAAAGAGAGAACACAGTAGATCTCTCAAACAGACTCTTCACAAATAATGGTGCTACTTATGAAATTGAAGAGTACCAGCCCAGCCACCTCCTCTGCAAATAATGAACAACTCCACAAAATACTGTGATACGATTTCACCAAGTGCATAACACCCATCCAATAGCTTATTCAAAGGAATGGAAAAAGAAACGGGGACCAAAAAAACAATGATAAGACAAGTTGAAAGAAAACTGGGTTTCATTGAAGCGGGAACACAATCATCCTGAAAGAAATACCTGTCATATGCATATTTAAAAAAAAAAAAAAGCAACACAAAGAAAAAAATTCTGAAAAATGTCAGGGTTACAATGACAGGGTTTATCTTGAAAGATAAAACACAACCCTAAAGAGAGGGAGAATCTTAATATGTAATTTTCAGAAAACCACCAGAGAAAATTAGAGGAAAAATACCAGATAGATTAAGACAATGAATCAATAATAAAGGCAACTGATGAACACCAGGTGCTAGCACCAACACCACGATGAGTGAAATATAACAAAGCGTAGAATAAACAAGCTTTATCGTGTTCTTTTAAGAGGTGTGCATGTTTAACACATGCAGAGGCACACACACACACACAGGCAAAAGGCAGGCAGCTGGGAGATAAACAGATGGTCACGCTAAACTCACCAATTTGGTGTGACGCACAAATACCCTGAAAACAAGTTCATGATTATGTTAAGGATAATTTACTCTCGTCGAATTACAGAGGATCTATTACCTGTTGATTGTAACAGGGAATAGGCAACCGGGTAAAGGATAAAAACCTTTTATTCAGAATGTTAATTATTATTAAACCATAATTTTTAATGATATTTACCTTTTCATTTCTTGGTTCTTAACAGTAATAATAAGGTTTGCTGGGCACACTGTATGTTTGGCATGAGGTGTTTTAGTCTTACTGCCTGGCTCATCCGCCCTTGTGTCACAGTGGCATCTAAACACTTTCTGAAAGAACACAAACAAAACAAGTATCAGTAAACTTCATACATATTGCTGAAATTCATGGGCAAGGCACTACAAATAGAGATGCTTACTTTAAAGATAATACGTGGAGAATTTTCTTTAAATGTATTGTGAGAACGCAAGTCATTAAACGATGTCTCTTGAAACATATCAAGCCACCTCAGAGCTCCATCTTTATCATCTACATTTGTTCTGACAATAGTTGAGAATCCACCATCTTCTTTAAGATCAAAATATGTCACCACATATTCAAAACAAGATGGAAGAATATCCTGAAGGCGTAAAGCAAAACTTTAAAAAAATTCAAAAATTTGAGAAAAATTTAATAAAACTAATGATATGTTGTAGTATTTATTAAACTTAAGTTGACCTTACCTCAAGACATTTGGGAATTTCTACTGCTGAGGTGTTCATGGATCTCACTGAAGGTTTTTTGAATGGAGCCACAAACTGTAATGAAAAGGGGCCTAAATAGGGAGAGTCAAGTCCTGAAATATTTGATTTAAATTTGCACAGTTCATTACTCACCTTGTTGCGAATAATTTTGTCCCTCGCAGGTGCAGGGTTTGACTTTGATTTCTGAATAAAAAAATTTTTAACCAAATAAAACCTGTGCCTTGCTGTGCACTGCACTACTGATAGCAATAATAAATATAAATACCTTTGACTGATGCTCTTTTGCCCTTGCTACAATATCTTTCATTGGTTCAAAGTGTTTTGATGCCTTAATTTCTTCAGCAGCAGCATCTTTGGTAGCTTCTTTGGTAGCTGGCCAATTTTGTTTGAGATTCGACTCATCTATTCCCACACCACTAGAGTGCACCAAGGGCAGTTTGAAAGTATTACTTTGAGAGATAAAAGGACCTGAAGACTACAAAACAAAATAGCACTTAACCCACCAAAAACTATGAAGCAAGACCATAGAGTAATTTGTGGAGTACTTGAATGATTGGTACCTCTTGACTGAAGATATTTCCAGATTGCCCAGGTTTACTTTGATTGATAGTGAGGACCACATTGTTTGATTGAGACAATCGTAAAGAAGGCAGAAGTACCTGCTCTTGAATGGAGATGTTTTCAGATTGCTCGTGTTGACTTTTGTTGGCAGTGACGACCACTTTGTTTGCTTGTGAAGATCGAAAAGAAGATGGCTGATTAAAAGGGCTCTGAAACAAGTAAGATACAGATGGAAAAAATAACTTCAGAGGAAATGATCAAGGTGTAAAGCAGAAACACAACATACCTTCAAAGGTACGAGTTTCCTTTCGAATGTCAGCTAAAACAAAAAGGACAGTGCAAGATCAATTGAGTATAAACCGCACAAAGCCAACAGGGGAGGAATAAAACCACATAAGCATACCTTATTGTTTAGAAGTGCAAGGGGCTTCCGTACAACAGGCACAGGTGGGCGCTCCATTGTGACCTAATGAAACACATAACACTACATAAAAGCAGTTCTTAATAGAGGATTAATAGTATTAATAGAACCCATGTTCTAAATAAAAAATCATCAGTAAAAGATATTTTAGTATAGGCGTCGAGGGGAATACCTACCGGCGTCGGCTCCATAACCAAACGCTAGCACCACATACAAGTAATTGCTTGATAAGTTTTGCCTTAAATTATTTAAATCTATGAAATTTATGTCCTTCATCCATTTTGAAGACGAAGGTGAATATTGGCATTGTAATAGAGACAACCAGTTGGGCTGTTGTCCCGAGGACGAAGGCCTTCGCAACTCCTCGGCGAAGTCGGCTCTCTATTCGCAGGGGTGCGCCGCGCCTTATATTTGCCATACCGAACACAACTCAATGAAGAAGTGGATATAGGCGTCCCCGATAGGTGCAAGAGAGACAGCGACGAGAGCTCCGGTGTCTGCTGCCTGCCTGCCTAGCATAGCCCAGAGCCTACCCGCAGCACCTGCGCGATAACCGCAACCGCGCGGCCTGCGCTGGCCGATCACCTAGGCACTCTGGCCGCGCTGGCCGGGCCGGCCTGTGCACGGCGGGACACAGGCTGCAGTCGGCCTGCGCGGTCGGCCTAAAATCGCCACGCAAGGGCGTGTGGCGAGGCTCCGGCCCCCCGCCCCTTTCCTGCAAGACGCTACACGGCCGCATCGTGCAGAATATCGCGTATCCCGTATCCCGTGTCCGGTCGCGCATTCCGAGAATTGCACTGCTGCAGCTGTTAATCGCGTGGAAAGGGGGGGGGCTCTCATGGAGCGCCCGGCGACGCTGTGCGAGAGACGCCCACCAAGCTGTTGGGCCAACCGCTGCAGCTGCCGGACGCAGTGCTGCCACCTGTCAGTCATTTGCTCTGCCGGTACTGTCCAGGCCAGCTTTAGTCCCCAACCGAGCCGGCTCCCGGACACTTGTAAGCGATCGGTGGTCGCGTGGGAAAAGGCGTCACTTCGACTTGGAGAATGGTGAGAGACTCGGGTTCTACACCCAGACGGGTGAAAAGTATTTCGCTGCCACCTTTTCCACAGTTGGTAGCACTGAATGTGGAGTTTGGTGTTGCAAGTTTGGCTCTACAGCATTTGGTGGGCGCCATCTGTCTCGCACAGCGTCACAAAAATAGCTCGAAGCCCCCCCCCCCCCGCGCTATGGACTTGCCTGGTATTTGCAGTATTCAAGGCTAAGGCTAAATTGATGCAGAGAGTGGTGAGGAGTCGGCATTGAGGTCGCCTCGCCGCTCGCCGTCTAAAGAAAGAAATCCCCCCAAGGCGACCCACTACCACCACTACTGCCGCCGTCTCTGATCAGGTGATGACAGCCTCGAATACCAGGTGTGGCCATCTCAGGCGTTGAGGTAGTCCTGTTCAAAGCACGGAATTTGCTGAGCACGGTGCTTTTCGCAGCATTGCAAAGAGCATCTGACTGATGCCTCCGCTTACGAAAAAAACGCCCGGCTCTGGGCAGCTTGTTCAGCAGAGGTGCTTGGTGGGCTGCCTATCCCCCGGCCGCCAGGGGCTCCTTGACTTGAGAGGCTGGACCACAATTGATCGTAGCAGGCGATCTAGCACGGCGGTGTCGCGGTCACCCTATGATGCGGTGCCAACGGGCCGCGCAAGCAGCCCACTACCGGGCCTCTTTGCCCTTGTCCCGCTGCGCGAGTACGACCTATTGCGTCTGCATGCGGAGCAGTATTTCAAAGAGAGTTCGAAAGGACTGGACGATATTGACTACGTAGTTTCCCGGGCATCTCTGTCATGAGACATGTTGGTTTGGCGGGGAACCACCCACGACCGACCAGTGCGGAATTCCGTCTCCTGAGACACCCCGCCACTGCGCTAACCATAGAATACAACTTTTTAGGACATTTTTAGGTTGTTTACTGTTACAGCGGTATTCAGTTACCGTTTCTTCCTACGGAAAGTGCCAGAGCGCTGCAAACAAACAAAACGCAGAGGAGAATTACTGATGATTACATGCCGGTGTTTCATACGGTCACCACGCTACAAACTGCACTGACAAGCTGCAAGTGTTCAACCATTTTTGCCAGTTGACGGGAGCTTTGCGGCAGCGCAGGAAGGACTGCTATGACTGTGTCTCGGAGGTCCCGTGGTAAAGAGCAATTTGTCCTCAGCAAATAGTAATTAAAAATCTCAAACAAAACCATTTCTTTTTTGGACCCCGTTATCGTCAATTCGCTAGCAGAATCTAATGACGTACTTTGGGGTGTCTGTTCTGGTGGGTGCGTACGTAGCCACCACGGACGCATTGGTATCCAATAATTCCTGCCAATGCGTCGCGGCCAGGCGCTTTTCGTGTGGCTTCGCGAAGTGGTGGCGTCTCGGGTGGCGTGGCAAGCGGCACTCAGCCGCCGTGCTGGGTAGGCCTCCTGTTCGGCAGAGGTAAGAGGTGGGTTGCCTACCCCACGGTCGCCAGGGGCTCTGAGAACGGCGGAGCCGGTGGCCGCGGAAGCGGAACCTCGCCGCGCGGTGTGAACACCACGAACACCATGAGCACCGTGAACAAGGCGACCAGCGACTTGCAGCGTCATGCAAGCAGGCAAAGCAGGCCACGGACACTGCAGAAAAAAGGGACATTTTTTCCGTTAATTCATTGCCAGGATTTTCCGTGCTTTGAGACCCAGGATTCTCCGCGATTTATGAGACCCAGGATTTTCCGTGACTTCTGATATAGTCTTTTTTCCGTCGTTTAAAAGACACAGGTTTCCGAACACTGTGAGATCAACTGTAGTCTTTGGCTTCGGAAAACTTCCTCTTAGGGTACGGTCCAGACTGGCATTTAAGTTAAAGCCAAAGCCTTCATTTGATCTCACATGGTAGGGAAATCTCAGTCTTTTAAACGACGGAAAAAAACTGGATCGCAAATCACGGAAAATTCTCGGTCTCAAATCCTGGGTCTCAAAGCACAGAAAATCCTGGCAATAAATTAACGGAAAAAATGTCCCTTTTTTCAGCGGTGGAGCTCGCCGGGCCGTGGCCTATCCTATGCCTGCGCTCTGATTGGCTACGGCGCTGCGGCTGGCTGCGGCCGGACCAGACGCGCTGTCATTGGGTGTTGGGTGGGTAAATTTACCCAGCCTGGCGGGCCCGGGCGGGCGCCGGGCCAGCGGCTGGGCCAGCGGGCGGGCTTGGGCGGGCATTTGAAGCCGAGCCGCGATGGGCGCGCTAGAGCTGCAATACACGCCCAGTGCCGCTCTCTGCCGGCGGCCATGCATGCATTGTCCGTCTCGCACTCGTGGGGCGTCCGCTGGGGTGCGTGTGAGACAGCGCGATGACTGTTTGGAATCAGTCCCCGCCCGAGTTATTGAATCCCAAAGTCGACATCCCTGCCGGCTGTCGGCTATGCAGCGCCAGCGCCCTGTCGCACTCACGCCCGTCGGGATGCGAGCGAGTCAGACAACTCTTTAGAATGGCCCCGAATGACTGGGCCTGCACCCGATCTTGCCCCTGCACGTTACCCTGGACAAGTGCAGCGGCGTACGATCTACTTGAAACCAAATTGAATTAACCCTGATTTGATTCATTCGTCGTCAAATCATGTCAGTTCGAAATAAGAAACAATTTACATGACGCGCGCTACTTGTCCATTAAAAACTGACCAATTCAATGAACTTGGCGTTTGATTTAATTAGCCAATTTCAAGCCTAGATTCGACTGGATTCGAAACATTCTGGAGATCCAAGGTAAAAACCTGTACTAGTAGTGCGTGCCTGCGTCAAGTGGTGCGCTTTCTAGTGGCTCGGCGTGGGTGCACGTAGGCCCGGACCGGCCGTTGTTGTGTACTTCGGAAGGCGCCGACCTGACTCAGTGAGGTGCCGTGAGGCACCAGAGAGCCCCAGCTCGGCCTGCTGCCGGCGTGCCGGGTACCGGGTAGGGTTGCTTTACGACCATTTATGACCGTCTGCCAGTGTGGCCACCGCGTCGGTGCGCGAGCAGCGAGAGCAGGCTGCACCCACAAAAATTAGTTCTCGGAACGAGAGCAATATTCTCGGAACGAGAGCATTTTGCTCTCAATCGAAACAAGAGCAATTTATACATCAATACGAGAGCAATTTGCTCTCAGAAAATTCGATACCAAATTGTACTCGCTTCAAGCGCAATGTTACTCGGTTCTAGCGCAATGTTCTTGATTGCGAGATCCATATTCTTGGTACGAGATCAAAATGTACTCAATTGCTTCTCCGAAAGACGCATGTTCTACTCTCGCCTTTTTTGTTCTCGTTTGCTGCAGAATAATCGCACCATATTTTTCGAGAACATGTTCTCGAAGTACTTGAGAACGTTTATCTTCTCGAGCTTCAGACGATGGGATTGGCTGGCTAAGTCACGTGACATATGGATCCAACTGTAAATTTTAGTGGTCAAAACGGGACGTACCCCGACGGGCTTTGAACCCACGCTTGCAGTGTAGAGACACAGTGTCTTTGACCACGCGGCTATCACACCGTTCCTGCGAGTTATTTATTGCTGACCGCACATGAGAAGCCACTACCTGCCAGCCGGGCTGTCTCCTCATGCGAACTCGTTCCGGAAGCAGCCGCCGCTCGCCGGCCCGGGCTAACTTCAACGCGCTCGAAGTGACAGAGGTTCAACGCTCGCAGGGAGTAATTTTTTTTTTACCAAAATGTTAATTAAGTGTACGCAATGAGAGGTCATGGTCGCAGGATGTCATTACAATCGTGTTTTTGGGATTTGTATAGTCAGGAAGCCGTCAAAACGGCAGGCTCTGCCTGGTGTCGTCCCACAGCTTGGCCGGCTCGGTCCGACTGACCAGCGTTGCGACATCTTCGAAACGGCAGCAAATCTGGTCCGTCAAATGTGCCCCGCTCCTCATGGCCCACTCCGTAGCGCAGTCGATAGAGGCAGTGATCTTAGATTCAAAGGTGGAAGGTTCGATTCCTGGAGGAGTCATTTTGGGTGTTAACATGAATGTGTATGATCATACATCAAGAATATACGGACGGAGAAAACTAAACTAAATCCGAGTAGCAAATGTTCTCGGCTAAGCTGAGAGCAATATGCTCTAGCTCTGAGAACATAAATCGAGAACACATAATTGAGAAATGTTCTAATCTCAATCCGAGAAATGATTTCTGTGGGTGTGTGGGAAGCCTGGCAGCCTGGTCGAACTGGTGAAACTGCAGTAAAGCGTTACGCTTCATTCAAGCGCCGCGCTGGCTCCAATCACGGAGATCAATCTCGAAATTTCTAAATTTTGGATATTTTGAATATTAAATAGTTTTAATTAAAGACTTCCATGCAGGCTGCAGGCTGCAGCAGTGTTTTTGTGTAAGGCTGACCAGTTACATTAACAGAGTCTAAAATTTCAAGTTTAAAAAAACATGAAAATTTTACGTAGCATCTAAAGATGCTGGTGTTATAGTCTTTAGAAAGGCTTTTTTTAGCATTTAGAAATGCTGATATTCAGCCTATTGGGCCGATTTGGAGGCATTTAAAACGCTGTCTGCGGGAATCCGTGGTTTTAGCTTGAGGTGTGATCAGCCCGATCGCGCCTCAGAGCGAGCTCTGCAGAGCCACCAGGCGGGACCCGGCCTGCCCTGAATCTTCCACATATTCCCTGACATTACGTAGCATCTAAAGATGCTGGTGTTATAGTCTTTAGAAAGGCTTTTTTTAGGATTTAGAAATGCTGATATGCAGCCCAAGCCCAATGACTGATATGAAGGCATTTTAAACGCTGTCTGCGGAAACCGTGGTTTCAGCTACGGGTGTCTTCGGCCCGAGCGCGCCTCGGAGCGAGCTCTTGTAGAGCCACCAAGCAGGACGCTGCCCTGAAGCTTTCACATTTTCCCAGACATTGGCATCTAAAGATGTGTGCTTTTGCCGCCTGCACTTGGGTGGGGCCGCGGCCGGGCTGTGGCAGTGGCTTTCATGGTCAACCCGCGGACGGTGGGCATGGTGACGTTGAGCCAGCGGTGTGAGAGCAACGTTATACTAAGTGTCCTGCAGGGAACCTGGTTTTAGTGTCGTTGCCATGGGGTCGCCATAGGATCGGCGAATCAACGTGGCAATGGCATAATGGGCGGAAGGTGGGCATGGTGACGTTGACCTGGCGGCGTAGGAGCAACGTTATACTGAGTGTCCTGCAGGGAACCTGGTTTTAGTGTCGTTGCCATGGGGTCGCCATAGGGTCGGCGAATCAACGTGGCAATGGCATAGTAGGCGAAAGGTGGGCATGGTGACGTTGACCCGGCGGCGTAGGAGCAACGTTATACTGAGTGTCCTGCAGGGAACCTGGTTTTTGTGTCGTTGCCATGGGGTCGCCATAGGATCGGCGAATCAACGTGGCAATGGCATAATGGGCGGAAGGTGGGCATGGTGACGTTGACCTGGCGGCGTAGGAGCAACGTTATACTGAGTGTCCTGCAGGGAACCTGGTTTTAGTGTCGTTGCCATGGGGTCGCCATAGGGTCGGCGAATCAACGTGGCAATGGCATAGTGGGCGGAAGGTGGGCATGGTGACGTTGACCCGGCGGCGTAGGAGCAACGTTATACTGAGTGTCCTGCAGGGAACCTGGTTTTTGTGTCGTTGCCATGGGGTCGCCATAGCATCGGCGAATCAACGTGGCAGCGGCGTGGTCGCCGGCACGTGGGGGGTGGGGTGCCGTAGCGACGTCGGAGCCGTTAAACGGCAGTAACGTAGCCGCCATGACGTTGCGCTGGCCACCGCGAGGCATCGTCGCTGCAACCATGCCAATGGCACATCGCGCTAGTATGGTGTTTCTGAAATCGCCTTTTAGTCGTCAGGGCTACGTGGTGACGGCGCCTGCACGGCGTCGTTGCAGACTTATGCCCAGCGTTACGTTCGGAAGTCCTGCTGGGGGCAACGTGGCGGCGACATTGGCACATTCTGGTTGCAATGCATTAGTGGAAGCTACGTTGCGGCAACGTGGAGCTAGAAACGTGAAGTCGGGAATGTGGCAGCAATATCGCGGCGTTGTTCCCTAATGAACCTTGATGCGGGTCCGTTCTCTCCCGTCAGATTTGACGTGATCTGGCCAACCAACGGATGCGGATTGGTTGCCCCAACGACGGCAGACAACGTAAACGGGCCCGAAACGTAGGCAACGTACGGCGCCCTGGAGGCAACATTGGGGCAACAATGTGTTCCCGTCGGGATTACTAACCTATTGTGTTGCGTCATTTTTGTTTCAGATACGTTGCTGCCAATTCAGGCTAGACGAACGTGTCAGTGTTGCTGCCGCTGCACTTCTAGCGCTCCAATGCCAGCTCCAATAGCAGCTCCAATGCCAGCTGCAAGGCGTAGGTCACCTTCTCCTGATCGGAGTTTTTTTGGCAGGCCGTTCAGTCTTCTGTTCGACTCACTGCATGAGCTTCTGTGTTTCATTTGCCGACGGGTGGCCTATGGCCTTTTGGTCAAAACTCCGTGCAACCATCTCATGCAGAAACATTGTTATTTTGCTTGGTTAAGGACACCTGAACAAGAGGCGAGACCCTACAGTTACAAGATTTGTCCACAGTGTGGTATGGACTTCAATCCTGATGATGTGAAGAACACCTTGATCTAATTTTTTTTTTGTACTCTTTTTTTTAAAATACTTGTAAACTGGTTAGTATGATACTTAATTCATTCACGTTTTACACTTGGTGTCACGTTTTTAATGTGACACTTGTTTCACAGTACATGTGCTATAGTGTCAATTTTCATTTGAAAGAATTGCTTGATGTTGTGGCATTTTCTTGAGTGTTCATGTTAACCTGAATGGCCTGTGCAAAGTCGCACTTTTTTTTTTAAGTATTTGTACGTATCTTTGATAGTGAAATTATTAACAGCATCTTCCTTTTGTTTTATGTTTCACTTGCCTAATAAATAGGTGTATTGAATTTGATCCTGCTTTTATTTCCTTCCCTTTTTTTGTGCATTGCACATTGATTTCTTTTAACACAATCTGTGAGCATGATTAAGTACCTTCATCTTAATCTCAGCCAACTGAACATAGTAATAATAAATTTGTGATACTTAACGCAGTATATACGTTACAAAAAAAGTACCTTAATAATGAAAAATACACTACAAAAAAATTATGTGAAATGGGATAAAAAGAACCAGAAAATTGGAGGTCTTGTATATGGATTGTATCCCTCTCTACAATACATAGTCCTGTGAAAGAGCTTTTCATCTGGGATATTCTTAATATTGTGGGTTTACATAGAAACTTAGAGAGGGTAGGGTTTGAGTTTTTAGTTTATTAAATATGAATTTACACAAAGCATCGTAGAGGGGCCCGAAGAGAATACAAACTTCTTTTTTTGTGGAGCCTAGAAATTTTGGTTATCCTGAGAGGCATCACATCCTCATACAAGTACATAGTTTATATGCGAAAAGAAAGAAGCAGAGTACACGTTGATAAGTAAGTTCAGGGATACGAATTGTTACAACTTTTAAAGAGCAACGATGCCAGATCTTAGTTTCTTAGTAAGGTCCTTCAAGTGGACAGACCAGTGAAGGTTGTTATTTACGTACAGACCAAGAACCTTAACAAAGGTATCATCTTCTATGTGAAGATCATGGACTTGAAGGGATAGTTAGATAGGTTTTGAAAGGATAACTGTAGAAAATTCGTCTAAGATAGCGATTTGAATGTAGGTTCAGAAAATTGTAGTTGTCTGTCAGTAGTTGTTTCAGGCATCCCCCTTACATGCATTCGAAAAGGCTGTTCACATAGTCCATTGATTTACATTTAACTACTGTGTTGTAAGGGAGAATGAGTTTCACAATGACAGCTTACAACTTTGTAAGTATATATAGTTTCAATTTTTTATTGATCATTAATTTCACACCTGGATATTGGAGAGACAAAGTGTAATGATTTTTTTGCCTTACATGAGGACTGTAACAAGTCAACTTGCAAATACAAATCTGCGTTTTATAATTCAATCGATTTGAAACTCAGTCCAAATAGGAACAAATACCTCACATCAAACTGTCAAGAGCAGTTATGTTGCACAATGCCATAATTTCCTGGATATCAGAAACTGAAAACAAAATAATTTAAAAAATACAACAGTGGAGAGCAGTTATGTTTTGTTGCACAAATGACAGCACCTATGTTGCCTGGCCATGAAGAATAAGCAACTCGACTGAGAAATTGTCCTAAAATATGACACAAGTCTTCAAGGATCCTGTTCCTTAGTCCAGATCAGAATCAGAATCAGAATCGCTGTCATCATCCTGCAATTTAAGTCCATACAGTGTGGCAGCGTGAATGGCATAGGAAGTCCTCTGCAGGAAAACACCTGGGGTAATGTCCCTGTTCAACAGCAGTTGTGAGGCCAGCCTCACTTTCCTGTCATTTGTAACAGAGGATGCTCTTCTTGTGGGACCAACTGGGAGCAAGTTGTCAATGGCAATCTTGTCACACTAAGATATGTATTCCAGCTTTACAAAACCTCCTGCAAGAATAAATGAATCGTCAATGGCACTGATAGTGCACAATAGTCAATAGAGCACAAGGATTAAAAATAGTTTGCTTACCAATACAAAACCAGACATTTGGAAAGTTCTGTGGGATAGCATTAGCAAGCCTCTTGTTGTCCGTCTCTGACATGTTGTTAGTGCGGTCACTGTCTCCAAACACTGACAGTTCAGCTATTCTAGGTTTCCACTCCAGTTCGATGTACTCAAATAAGGGCTGAAGCACATCTCCCCAACCAGACAATTGTACATCACGCCAAACTTCCTGAACTCCGTGCCAGATCAAATACTGTGGAAGCAGGGGTAGTGCACCCAGACAAGCAATGAAAGAGAAAACCAGAGGGTTCTCCTCAGCAAAAGCAGCAAGTCCCAAAGTTCTGGCCTGTTTACTGACGCACTGTTGTGAAAAAGAGACAGTAAAAAATGCATCAGAACTTGGATCAGCAGTTCATTCAAAAGACATCAATATATTTATTTCTTTGAGATGGTTAAACCCATGATAAAAAAAATAATGACTGCCAAACCGCATTTTGGTAAGGATTCTTTTCCTCATGTGTTTAAGGTAGTATGTGTTCAGATGCTGAAAATAGAATACAAACGTGTACTTTTCAGCTAGGCCAACATATTTGGCTGCAGTCTAAAGCTTTAACACCCCAAGGCTAAGATAATCACACTACTTGTCTTTTGACGTCTGATTCTGTTTGTTTTTTTTTTAACATTTTCTAAAACGCAGCAACCATTTCTTGATATTTTTTTTTTAAAACAAGTTTATTTAATTTGTATTTCTTGACCAATGTCAAACGTAAAAAAGTGCTCTCCTGGGGCTTGGGTCTTACAGAATCAATAACCCAAAATTGGGAATCAATTCAGCAAGTGGTTTGCTCAGAACGCTACGGAAAAGTCTGGAAGAGGGGGTTTACTCAAACCATAATGTGACACTTGCTGTCTGAGCCTAGAGTGCATCAAAGTACGACTATTTTATTCTTCTTTCAAAAACGTTAAATCCAGATACATTAGGAAAAAAATATTCCAAAAAAAAAAAACAATTTGACAAAAAATTATTTCAAGGGTACCAATCATGCTGATTAAGTGAATGCAACTCACAACACGGTAGTGCCATAGACAACCAACCACACGGCACAGAGGAAAGCAATGCCTGAATGCAGATTTTTGAGCCCTCTCAAAATCACAATGAACTCTCCTTGGTTGAAACGCTGGTGCAATCAATGTAATGAAGTTAAAGACTTCTCGATATGCTGCTTCTGTGCGTCGTCGCATGAGCACTCTAACGACACCGACAACCTGTTGAACCAAACGCATCAAATTAAAAATGTAAATTTTAGAACATTGTTGAAGCTGTAGGAAGCACCACTCACATTTTCACCATGTTTGACAACTATGTTGAAAATTTGCATTACTTTCGTTTTTTTCGGTCGTTTTTTAAATGTACCACCAACATGAATGCTCTCTTTTGTTTCCAAGAACTGCAGCATTCTTCCCGACGCAAACACTAGACCCACACTTCTCTCCTGCTCACATCCAATAACACCTTGGAAAATGTAATCTGAACCATCAATTCACTGCAAATCCAGAGGTGATACTTTTAGTACCTTTTTTGGCGATACAAATGAGTATCGCTAGTGTTCTAAATTTCCCGGGAACGATAATTTTGGGGAACGTTCCCATTAAATTCCCGGGAACATTTCCGAAGATTCCCAAAAAGTGGGAATATTCAGCATTTTTTATTTGCTTTGACTTGATATGCGTATCGGAGGGCAAAAACACATCTGTTCGACCCAGCACACAATTTTCCACCGTTCACAGCATATTTTACCTATTCCTTACTATAAAGACTCGTATTTTTTTCGATATGACCGACTTGTTTGAAATCGGCGCGGGAGTCGTCTGCTTTCGGTGGCGGCAGAAGCAGCGCGCTCGTGCGGCGACCCAAGCCCGGCCTCAATTACCACCTGCACTAATTAGGGGTTCCGACAGGAGCCCCTATTGCATATGACCGAAGTTTCTCTTTTTTATTCCTGGTCATGACATACGACATGTCAGTGACATGTTCGTGACATGTCAGTCACATGTTTGTGACATGTTTGTGACATGTCACAACGATACTATCGTTGACCTCAACGATACTATCGTTAAGTTTACTGTCATGCACTGTGACTCACTGTGATAATATCCTTAACTTAAGAGGAACATTTAAATATCATCTCAAGCTCATTCATAATTCACTTTGGCACAAGTATTTTTCATTCACCGAAACGCATATCCGGAACACCACGCAATGCATCAGCATTGGAATTTTTTCTATTTTTCGGGAACGTTCCCGATTTCCAGCCTCGAACGTTCCCGGTAACGTTCCCCAAGATTCCCAATTTTCCCGGGAATATTTCCACCCTTCAGAACACTAAGTATCGCCAACAAACGGCCTCACTGAAATAACAGGCCTTCAAAACAGCGATACACCAAAGTATTGCCAAAATTTGGCGATACTTTCGTGTATCGCCAAAATCTGCCCGTAAACAATGGAGCAGTCCCCTTAATTAGTTCAAAGTTCATTGCAAAATCTTGGCAATACTCCGAAGTATCGCCAAATTTTGGCGATACTTTCGTGCATAGCCGTTTTCAAGGCATGATATTGCCGTAAGGCCGTTTGTTGGCGATACTCAATTGTATCGCCAGAGAAGATACTCAAGTATCGCCCTTGGATTTGCAGTGTTGTCTTACAAATTGATCGTTACCCTGGTCTTCCAAGCAAAACTCCAAGGAATATCAGCGATGATGGAATAGGAGGGTACTTCTCAGCACGAGCAGCATACATGGAAGAAGCCATCCGCACCCTCGTAAATCTCATAGCGAGTTCAGGGTTACGCACTCTACAGGAAAGAAACAAAGTTTTGATTATGCTCATTTAAGAAATAAACTGCGACAGTGCAACAAAGCAACCTACAGAAACAGCTTTTCATTTAATATGAGGAGAGAACAATTTTTCCTGACTTTCCAGTTATCAAGAATTAATCTGAGCCTCTTGCCATCAACATTTTCTCTTGCTTCTTGAACAATTGCTTTTCTCAATGTATAATCCTGTTCCAGCAATCGGTCGGGTAAGTGAGAATGACGTGAAAGATGATGTAACAGACCAGTTTGACGTGAAATCACCGCTGTACCAGGGAAACCCTGGCCCCTTGTCTTGCGCTTGCGACAGGCGAGACGAAAAGAATAACGCCGCCTCTCGCGTACATTGTAATAGAATCCATCGCCACAATGGTAAATCCTGGAATATCGTTTCCGCCCTTCGAATGCTCGAGCAGGTTGAGGCTGACGATCCATGCCAAAGGCGTTCGGATGACGAATTCAAACAGAAACAGAAGGAAACGCTGACTCTCAGCATGAAAGAAGAGCTACTTCATCATATATGCTGTCTCTCGGTCGCGGTGGTACAGGTTACAGATTGTCTTTGAGGTTACAGGTTATATCTGAGGTTATATATCTATCCAAGCTGGGATAGAAGCGGAAGCGGAAGAGGAAACGATGTAGGTGATCGAGTGGGCGCAGCGAGAGATCGAGCAAAGCGAGAGATTGAGGAAACAAGCGAGCCGCGGAGAATTCAAACTTTTGGGCCAGCATGATATGAAGCAGACAGGAAAATAGTTGAAGGAAAAGAGAGTACAGTGAAAACTGTATTACCGCAAATTCGACAAATTTATAAATTATCAATGCCATTCGCGAAACACAACAGTGTCACTGCTCCGAACAAGCGGCACTGTCTGTTGGCGTCCTCGGACGTGCTCGAAGCTGGTACTCGTCGTGGACCCTGTTGACGACGACGTTCTCGGCGACCGTCCCCAGCAGCAGGACAAGAGCATTCGTGGCGGACCCAGACGGCGCCGCGATGTCCCCGATGTCTCGGCCGTGATGGTGGAGGCGCTGACCCCAATGACCTTGGACAGCTGCTGATCCACCGTCCACGCCCGGATGGCCCTCGAGGCTTGCTGGCAGCTGACCAGGCGGTAGAGCACGATGTCCACGGCGCCGCAGGACCTGCAGGAGAAGCCCTCGGCCTGGTTGGTGGCCTTGAGCCGCGCTATGACGTCGTGGACCGCGCGGAACTACGCACAGACCTGGCGCCTACCGGCAGCGTCTTGGAGACCGTGGCCCAGACGGTGCTCTTCTCCGCTATCGGTGTCGGTGTCCTGAGCAGCACCCGGGGGACGGTGGTGCTGACCACCCTGACCTGGAACAGCGCGTGGTTTCGTGCCTGACCTTGCATGTCGTCGGGCACGTCGACCTGGCTGCACGTCGTCCGAAATGCCGTAAAGAAGCTGCCGGCGGGTGGGACGTCGTCTGCGGCCTCGTAGAGCTTCTGCAGCACAGCGTGCCAGACTCCAGACAGAGCACTGCAAACAGAGGTGTGTTAGAATAACACACTATGCGTGTGTCATGCTTGTCCCCACTTTTGGCACGGCAGTAGGCGTGTTTGATTCACACGTTAAAAGTGTGTTCAAGTAACACGTTTCTGGTGTGCGGGGAACACGGCTCTGCCGTGTTACTGATAAAGAAGTCTCACTACAAGCGTGTTATTTGGATTGGGAATTCAAAATTGAAATAGGGCAAAACATTATTGACAATTTTTATTGGCACAGCATGCAATCAAATCTAATTTTAGATTTTACAAAATTCTTCCCTTATAGATACAAATCGAAAACCAAATCATTGAAGCTCATGTCAAATACAAACATTAAATTCATGTCAAACAAAAACTAAACTCATGTCAAATACAAACATTAAAGTCATATCAACACATCACATGTTAATTTAATCAAATCTTATAGCTTTAGGTAGTTGCAACCTTAGAAAGTTTGTATCGCGAAAAATCTAAATTAAACTTCTTGAAGGCCCCATTAACATCATTGGTAACTGTACCCAGACCATGAATGTCGAAAATAAGTAGCACACACTTGAATGCGGTAGGAAAAGTTAAGTCCCAAACATGATAGCATGCAAGTAGTGCAAGAAGACAACCACACACAGTTGGATTGTCTACAGAAATGGTCTTCGTGTCAGCAACGATGAAGGCTGTTGCAAGTTTGTCTTCAGTGTCGAAAAAAAACACCAATCTGGCACCCTCGCCTGCTTCTGACTTGAGGTGTTTGTCAGGATCACCATGACACTGAAAATATAAAACAAAACGTTAGGGCAGTTTTAAAAATAAACAAGAAAATAAACATAAACATCCAATATAACTTACATCTTGAATTGAGAAGCAGGGGGGGAGCTTCTTTGAGGTATTCTTTGGCTTGACATCACTGTAGAGTTGGCAGAGAAAGTCTGCCTTCTCTCTCTCCGTAGAAGCTGGCAGCGAAATGAAGTTGGCAATGCTCTGAACAGCATCGCCCAAGTCAGACTGAAGGGAAAGAACATCCTTCTTCCTCATGAGACTGAACTCATAGCAGATCTAAAAAGAAAAGAAATAACTGAACTTAGAAGTCAATTTACAAACACTTCTAATTCAATAAAAAGAGTGACTTACAAGCTCCGCCTTTTCTAAATGTGGGTATTTGTTTTGGATTAAAGTGGGACTCGAGTCTGGTGGTAGACAAGAAATCCATTCCCGTCTAGGTTCAAAGGTTTCTCTGATGAGCCTTGTATGATGAGTTGTGGCACCAACATTGGGACCGATTCCTCTGAGAGCTGCTTGAAGCTTGTTCATTTCTATAGCCTCTGCCTCTGACCGTGACGTCACACTAAAAATCAAAGAAGCAGGAGGAACAGTAAATGTAAGAACGGTTAAGAAATGTTGACCGTGTCACCACTCATCAACTCACCTTTCATCAGATGGCATGATGAACTTGTGTTGCTTCTTTTTTGGTGGCTCAAGATGCTGGTCGGTCTCACTTGAGGTGACATACCTGTCCTTACGCCGTGCATTTCTGACGAACATACTCAGCATATCTTTCACCAGATGCTAGAAAAGAAGAATACCGTCAGTCCCATTGTGCATTTCAATGATAGCAAAAATAAATACAACAAAACAAGTCATTTGCTTACATGAGGGTTTTCAGTATTTGATGGATCCGCCATCTCTGGATGGGCTTTTATAATAGTCAGAGAAAAGGTTCTATAATCAGCCTTTGATATTAAATCTTCCATAACAGTTCTTAAATAAGTACCATAGTGGGCGATAAACTTCTCCATGCAAGAGTTTGCTTTGCCGTTCATTGCCTTAAGTTTTGGTGGCAAGGCAGGCAAAGACATCAAAGCACAGTTCTGTAGCAAAGGAAACAAAATATATTTTCATAATCTTATGTTACGACTATTCCAGTTAACGTTTAAGAAGACTCCAGAGAACATTTAACAAAGACAAAAGAATACTAACCTGATCTTTTCGGCCCCGTTTAGGACGAACGATGCGATTCGCTGAGGGCGAACTAGCGTTGTCTAAACCCGAGCAATGGGCAGATGAGTGATCTGGAGGTGACGACGGCTCACAGATCTCATCGTCAATGACACAAGAGCCATTCGGCAGAACTTTGAGATTAGTCTCACCGTCACTAATGACAATAGGCACATTGGAAGTAGAGGTTAGGACGGGACAGAAGACCGGGACGAGGTCACTTTCATCCTCGATCTCATCCAAATCGTCAATATCAACGAGCACACGTTCCTGCGTAGACTTCTTGATTTTCAGTTTCTGAAAAACGATGGTGCACCCTTCCATTCTTCTGTTGAGATCAGCGTCGGTTTCTTTTGCCTTGCCTAAGGCCAGACGAAGGCTGTCGACATCACTGGTACCGGCACCACTTTGAAACTTGATGCACTTGTTGCGGTCACCACCCAGTTTGAGATAAACTTCTTTCATCTTCAGCGACATGGCCGCCAGCACAGATCACAATTCCGAACGGAGAATATTAACGTTGACGCAAAAGGTCTGAAGTCACGCATGTTCGAAAAATTCTAGCTATTTAATACTAGAGCAAGAAGAACAAAACTGCGTCAAGCGGTAATGCCAATCGCGTTGTTATATCGTTGAAAATAGATTTTAGACTAGTTTTCGAGTTATTCATGAGCGAATTTATTTTAATTTTATTTTTTGCAGTTAATCGAATTTCATTGAAGTATTTGAAGTATTTAAAAACAAAAATATTGGTGGAATACATCCAGTTTTCTTTTTTCTTCCGTTGGTAGTGCCGGATTCGAGCGAGTGGCTAGGGTAGGGTTAGGTTCTCTGCTGCCCTCCAATGTGGGTTTAACATGTTCTGCTCTAAAACTCAAGGAATGACGGAGAAAACCTTCAGTTATGTTTCGAAATCGCATAAAGTGCAACATGTGTCACTTCAAAACTTTAAGTCAAGCCCAGTTAATGAATCATTACGTTCGAACACATCGGTATGATCCACATTTTAACGTGACTTGTGCGAGCGAAGGATGTCATGCAACTTATGACAATTGGGGCAGTTTCAAGAAACATATGACAAGAAAGCACCGAGCAGCAGGCGAGGAACCCATTCAAAATGATGACATTAATCTTGGGGACCATGATAATCCAGGTGATCACTTTCAAATTGACGACAGAGTGGAAGAAGCTCCAGGTTAGAAAAAATGTTTATTAATGCCCATTCTTGGAAAAATTCTCCTAATTTGGACTAAAAAAATGTAAATTGTATTTCAGAAGATGTGCAAGAACTCATTGGATTGGACCATGTTCAGTGGCATGCGGCTAAATTTCTCCTTCTGATAAGGGACAAGTACCGAACATCAAATACCGCAATGCTCAAGATTTTGTCAGGTTCGGAACATCTCATTGAAGAATATGCCTCATTTATTTTGGTAAGCTAGTGCTTTCTCATGTAAAGTTCTATTATCAGAGCGTTTTATTTTTGTACTAAATAAATTATTTTTTGTTCTCAGAGCCTGATCCAAGAGGCAGCTAACCCCAACACAAACATGATTAATGTCAACATAGTACAGCAATTGCTCGAAGAGTTTCCTGCCTCATCTGTGTTTTCACATGTATCAACACAAACTAGGCTGAACAGGTTTTTAGTCTCTTCCATGGGAATGATTATGCCGGAAAAGGTTACTGTTGGTGAAGGCTGGCGTTGGAGATGGAGACCAACTACTAAATTAATCCGAATCAGTCACTGTGCATATTCCATTCCGTTCCTTGAGAGCTTGAAGCGATTGATGCTAAATCCCCAAGTACGGTCTTGTGTAGATAATCCCAAATTGTCAGTAGATGTCCTTAAAACAGTTCTTGATGGTCTTTATTATCAAAATAGTGCTATATTTAGTCAACATGTCAATGCCCTAGCAATTATTTTTTATTATGATGAAATAGAAGTTGATAACCCGTTGGGTTCAAAATCTCACAAACTGGGAATGTTTTATTGGGTGTTAGGTAACATTTATCCTGAATATAGATCTACACTACAAGCCCACAATTTATTGATGGTAGCTAAGTACTGTCATATTGTTAAGTATGGGATCAAGAAAATTTTGGCCAAATTTGTAGAGGATATTAAAGTCTTGGAAAGAGACGGCATCACTATCACAGTAAACAATGTTGAAAAGAATTACAAAGGCTCTGTAATATTTGCTGCTGCTGACACTCCTGCTGCTGCACTGTTAGGCGGCTTTAAGAAGTCTGTTACAAATACTGTTCGAATGTGCCGGAGATGTCACACAGACCAAGATCGTTGGAGGATGTATTTTAGGGAAGAGTACTTTAATTTAAGGGATAAGATGTCACACGCAGACCATGTTGCTGCAGTGGAGGACAGAACTGTAACAAAGGCAACTAGACTTTTTTGGTCTAGACATTATGGCATTAATGAAGGTAGTGTGTTTATGGACTTGGCTGCGTTTGATGTGACAAAATGTTTTCCTCAAGACATTATGCATGTAATAGCGGAGGGAGTCTTGGAAGTAGAAATGAGAGTGTTTCTTAAATTTTTGCACAGTAATAATTTAATTTCATTGGAAATCTTGAATCGTAAACTAAATGATTTTGATTATGGACACCTTCATCGTGACAAGCCCAGTGCTATCCTCAGTGACCACTTAGACAATTCGCTGCGACAGTCTGCAGCCCAGATGTTATGTTTAGCTTATGTACTTCCATTTGTTCTTGGAAATCTTAATTGTGAAGATAACAATCTTCAGACTGAAGCTAAGGAGCGCCTATCATGTCACATTAAGCTCCTTCAAATTACAACTATGTCTTATGCCTTTGTGATTCCTCGTGCACAGCTTCATTTCTTGGCTTTTGCTATTGAGTCTTTCATATCAAATTTTAAAACATTGTACCCTGAAAAAATTGTACCTAAATTTCACTTTTTAATCCACATAATAAATCAAATTTTATTATTTGGCCCTCCAAGACAGCAATATTGTATGAGGTTTGAAGCATGCCATGCATGGTTCAAAGGATTGATGAGAGTTCTTAGGAATGTTAAAAACTTGCCTTGGACCTTTGCCTATCGTTACGAATGCCTGAGGTGCTCTGAGTTGACCTCTGGTGTAGGTGTGTATTCTTCGTCTTTTCTGTACTCTGGTCATGATATTAAAGAGGGACATACAATCAAACTTCTTGATCTTGAATTCAGAGACACTGTGATCAGAATGTTACCATTTGTAAATAGAGAGACCTGTGAGGTCATGGTGTCCCCAGAGGTAACAGTTCATGGAACTACTTTTATTGCAGGCTCAATTATTTTAGTGTCATGTGAGGAAGATGATCTTCCCACTTTCGGTGTTGTAAAACATATCTATGTTTACAACAAGATTATTCTTTTATTGTACAGACCGCTGGTAACACTAGGATACTTTAGCAATCTAAATGCATATAGAGTGTCATTTGGTGGCAACTTGAATGAAGACATTTTAAGTGTTGACAACTTATTACTTCCATCTCCTCTGTCCTTCTTTCACTTAAATAGATGCAAATACATTGTGTTGTTCAACTATTTTAGGGCAGAGTTAATACTTGACTGATTTTAATATTTTTAAATGTGACCAATTGCTTATCTATGTTATTTGAATAGCAGGTAAATGACCTAATTTATTTTTATTTTATTTAAATTTATGTATTTATATTTTCAATAAATTATGAGACCATATTTTTTTTTCTAATTTTAGAAGTTGCTCAATTTTGAAGTGCCGGCCGGTGTGTACTCCGGAGTATACTCCGGCCGGCACTTCAAAATTGACACCAAATTCACACCAAATTCCTCTAGCAAAACACGGCTAGCGCCGTCTTCCTCATCTGTGCCAAAACATGACACGTTTCTGGTGTGTCCTTCACATCCGTGTCAAAAAATGACACGTTTCTGGTGTGTCCTTCACATCCGTGTCAAAAAATGACACGTTTCTGGTGTGTCCTTCACATCCGTGTCAAACAATGACACGTTTCGGGTGTGAATGGCACGAAACGTGTTAATGTAACACACATGACACGTTACAGATGTGTTATAACCCAGTGAGTAACACACCTCTGTTTGCAGTGAGTGGGCCCGGCGGCCCCGGACGCCGTCAGCCACCTCGCGGCGAACGGTCACGAACTTGACGGCCGGGTCGTGGAGCCCCAGGCCTCCTAGGGGGGGGGGGGGGGGGCAGCACCATGACGTCGAGCGGGACTCGCAGTGGCTCCTCGGCCCAGAGGTACTTGGAGAGGGCCTTCCTGGCGTCCTTCACCACACCTGTGGGAGTTGGCAGAACCTGCGCACAGCGCACAGTGCCGGAGTACAGACAGGGCATTGCAGTTGGCGTTCCGGACCCGCTGCAGCACGTTCCGCGAGCGAAGCCTGTCATAAATGAGTGACCCTCGCAAGGCCTGCTGCCACGCTGGCCAGTTGGCCACAACACGAACGAGCAGAATCACCGCGCGAAGCATGCCGCACAGACGCACCTTGTACAGACGCACCCTTGTGGTCGTCTCCGCGTGAATGGTAGCTGGGCGAGGGGGCGGGTGCCGTCAGCCGTCCTGCGCAGTTATGCATCGTAACAGGCACACATGCTGAGCGGGCTGGCCTACCCGCTGGTGTGCAGGCGCTTGTGCCGCGCGGTGCTTCTCAGAAAGGAGAAGACACAGAGGCCGCGCGACAAAGGCAAGCGGGTGCAGCAGGGCCCTCCCCAGAATGGATCTGTCAAGCGGCAGGAAAGTGAACCAAGTAAGGACGCCAAGCCGCTTAAGGGGGCACTATGGTCTAAACGCAAGGGTTCAGAAAAAAATCGGAAAAAAAAAAAACATCAAAGCTAGAGATCTGAAAATTTATTTTTGCGTCGAGAACTTCCCATCCCATAATCTTAAAGGTGCGCGAACGCGGCCGTCGTCCCCGGTCGTCCTGCAGGATAAAAAGAAGTCCTGGAGGACATGCCCTCATGGTGGCAGTCGTAGCGGACGAACACGGTGACCTGCAACAACGAAATTTTACGTCAGCCCTCAGAAAACATGTGGCTAGAGCCGGAACTACGGAAATTTGGCTGCTGCGACTCTAAGATATAAATTTGTCGTCTTGTTTATTTAAAAAAAAAACCCAAATTTTTCTACCTCATTTTCTGCTGCAAATTTTCAGCCATTAAATTTATGGCTCGTCAACGAGCGTAGTTCCGGCTCTAGCCACATGCTTTCTGAGGGCTGACGTAAAATTTCGTTGTTGCAGGTCACCGTGTTCGTCCAACACATTTGTTCCAAAATCGATAAAAGTTTACCTATTTTTAGATGTTTTAGGCTAAATGGCAGCCTTTTGATCAAAATCGGCCCCTTTTTAAATATGTCGACATAAAAACAAGGATAAAAAAAGGTTCTCTCGGGACGTTCGTCAATTTTTGAGCAAACAACATAACTTTCTTCCAAAATCGAAAAAGAAACATATTTCTAGATGTCGTAGGCCATTTGGCAACTTTAGGATCAAAATCTATTTTTAGTGTTTTTTTCGCAACTTTGTCATTTTTTTTGGGCGCTATTATGACTTTTAGCACGGACTGTTGGCGCAAAAAATTTTTTTTTGTGGTGTTCTTTGAGACCCTAAAAGTTGAGGGCAATCGGCTACTGACACCTGAGAACGTTCCCTTGTCAGAGCTTTTTCGTATCAATGCTATACTTGAAAATATTACTCATGTGAGCTTATTTGTTTTCTTTTAGACAAGACTCTCTAAAAGCATAAGTGCATCCATTCGAGGCAAAATAAACTATGATGCTAATACAAGACCTCGAAGAGAGGCACCTAAGCTTCAGTCAAAAGCTGCTCAGGACTTTACAATTGTTTGGTGAGTATTCAAATGTTTCCTGATAGTTATAACTTGATGAGATTTACCTGTTTTATGTTTCTCTCTTCTAGCAGTGAAGATGCCTCTGAAGATGATGCAATGAATGCAGAGTTGCGTGCTGGGACCGCTGACCAAGCTTGAGTAAAGTTCTTAATTGGACGAACATTGGAGATTCGGGAAGTGGAGTCTGAAGTTGCCTATAAGGCTTCAGACCCTGAAACAAAAGCACAAAAATGCCAAGTAATTTGGGAGAGTTATCCTTACTACAAAGATGGAAAGCTGGTAAGAATTCTCTTATTTAAGGATCCATGACTCATTGGATAGCTTAAAGTTAGCTGTACCAGAAGTAACTTTTAATTCCTAAATATATTTTGGACTAATGTAGCATTTGTTATGATTTGCAGATAATCTATGAGCACTGCCTTCATGTCAAAATAAAGCAAGAAGTAATGAGAGACAATTTCAAAAATATAGTGGCACAACTCAGCACACTTTTCGAGATGAGTTCTGAGAGTGGGCCTGACATCTTGCGCATACTGGGAAACCTCTATGAGGAAATTACACCTAAACTACTAATTAGTATAGACAAAAAAATTACACCACCCATTGAGATTAGAGATGTAAGTAAACCACTATTTAAAATTGGTGCTCTAAACATAGTATTTTGTAGTGGAGCTTTAACAAAATTTTTCTTGTTTCTCAGGAAGGAGAGGCCGAGGGTCGATTGCACATTAAGACATACCATGTTGGCCACGCCCCTTGTGTGCTTGCAACCACATTGATAGATGAACTGGGCAATGAGGTGCTGAGTCGCTCGTACCTGAAAATATACAACACAAGCCTGGGTACCATTGAAGATCCAACCCCTTGTGAAAAAGTCTTGCAGTTCATATACTTCATAGGTTCACATACTTCATAGGTAACATTAATTTTCCGGATGCCTACAAAAGTTTCCTACGATTTCTTGAAAGGAATGTTCACGGCACTTTGTGCTGCGCAACTTCAAGACAGAGTGCTCATAGCACCTACACCAGTTTTGTGAGAAGATATGAAAGCATCAAATGAATATACTTTATCCTCTTAAGTAGGCTACTGATATTTTCAGTTAATATTGATTTTTATAAAGTATATAAAAGATACAAGTTTATTTTTTTTAAACTGTTATTATTTCATGAAAAATCTTTGATAACAATTTGATGAAATAATACACTGTATCAAGGTTTTGCTGTTGTCAACTTAAGCTTTTTACAAATCCATATCCTTAACCCAATTTATGTGACTCAACACAATGACAAAACAATTCTGTTGTAATGAATTAGGTCGCAGTCAAAAAAATATGAACCAGTGCACAAAGGTTTGACCTCGGGTCCAACAGCGATCTTTGATAAAGGTGGGTGATAGAAGTGCAGTTCTGCAACAAGTCTCAGAGGACCGGAAGACAGCAACAGTGGAACCTGAAACCACGGAGATAGCATAAGTAAATGACCGCACAACATACACTGCTGAAACAAAACAGATATCAACACATACTCGTTACATTCTGGAGAGCGGCAATTATTTTTAATGGACATTGAAAGCAAAAGTACAAAGACAAAATGGAGGAGGAGAACGGCATTTACTAGCAGTTTGAAAATTGACAGTAACAAGTAATTTTATTACTTACAGGGAAGGCAATGTTTCTTACTCATGTCTAAGGTGTCCTGATCAGCAGACTGAAGCTGTTCTTATCAGAAGTCCATTCAATCACCAACATCTCACCTTTCACCCTGGAAATACACAAAACATTAGATTTACACTTAAGAAATTTTCATCATCCATAAACAACCCTTTGCAGTGTTTCCCATCCAGTCAATGTCTAAATTTGAGAGGGGATACTCTGCTTAAAAAAAAGTGATAATTCTTAGAAAGTTACAGATCAGCTTTTAAACCTGAACTGACATCAAGTTCCATCAAGTTCCTGGATGGATAGCTGGTTTATCAGAGTCGGCTCTGAACTAAACTTTGGTAATTTCTCAAAATTAACAGTCAGAGGTCTGAGCTCAGTGACAACATAAAGATAGTGAAAATTTAAAATCACAATTCAATATCTTTCTAAGATTCAAGTCCAATTTGTTCTGTTACCAAATATTCACAAGTTGTACAAAAAACTTGGTGGTGCATATGGTGGTCCGGACCATTGGGCTCCATACTGATTACAGGCCCAACAACAGCTCGTCCAATAGAAAACCATCGTCCGTCGGAATTCCTCGGCGACAAACTCTCCTTGCAGATGGGGAAAGAACTCTGACTCCCTTATTCCTTAAACAGAAAATGCAAGTGATTAGAAAAGAAAAGCCAGTCATACTATAAACAAAGAAGCAAGTTTGCTCTCGCATTGCAGAGGGGTTAGGCGCCTGTCGAAATCAAAACAAAACTGAATGATAAACTACCGGCAGCATTGACATCACTGTAAATCAAATGGTGATACATCTAACCATCTGAGGAGTGAGACAGAACTGTCTCACCGAAAAAGGGTGATACTAAAGTGTATCCCCGTATCACCGGTCGTACACGAATGTATCACCGGAAAAAGGTCGTACTCAAATGTATCACCGAAAAAGGGTGATACTTCCTCAGGAAAACAAGGGCCCATCTCACTGATGTCTGACCATTCTTCGGTGATACATTTGTGTACGACCTTTTTTTCGGTGATACATTCGTGTATGACTTTTTTTTCAGAGAGACTTTTTGTATCACCGAAAATGGGTGAGACGTCTCACCCTTTGAATTGCAGTGATGGCAACGCTAAACGGAACACGAGCGAACGGAGTGTGGAGTGGTGCATTCCCACGCCACGAAAAGCGATAGCTGGATTAATATTTACGGAAATAGTAAGACTCACTTCGGGAACGAAATCCCAAACCCATTTCCGCCACTTGTTTGCAGCCGCGCCGCAGCAAAACAAAAGCAATATGGGCACGACAACGATCGTATACGCACCATCAGAAAGTCGTCTGCAGTCTGCGCTTAGCGATGCCGCACTCGCCGCACTCAAACAGCTTTATCGTTTATCTCTTAACACGAATTCGGCAGTTTTTATAAGATTGGCATCATCATGGGACAAGTGCCTTCTCATGCATTTTGGCGAAGTGTCAAAGATTTCTTCCGATCCATGTTGACAGTTTCCATCCACCAAAAACACCAAGAAGTTTGTCTATGGCTTAAGGTTAAAGTTTTCAATGAAAATAATGTGATGACTGTACACAATAGGTGGGTCAACAATCCAGCCACAGAAACCCAGACCTTTAAAAGGATTTTCACTCAGTTCAGAGCTGATGATGAACTGCCTTGTGAAAAGCCAAATTGCAGACCCGCTTTACTCGTCAGAGCCCCATAATTTCGGCTTTTTTGTAGGCATGCAAAGTCTTCACAGGCTTGGAAGCGATGGAGATGATGAGAGGGCATAAGGCACATGGTACAGCACTACATTGCAAGAATTTGGTTATCAGTTATTTTTTTAGTCTTTGTGTGCATCGCTTTGCTTTGCGATGCTGCAAGTCTTCTGCATTGTCATTGCATTTTCATGCGGTACAAAGTGTCATCGCTTAATATTGTTGTGTGTATCGCAATACAGAATTCAATCGCAAAGTTTTGTTGTGCTTATTGCAATAAGTTGCG
>CM060103.1:1525855-1602278 GCA_030522485.1 Stenchaetothrips biformis
GAAACCGATGTCTGGAAATTTCCAGATATTTTTTCGCATTTCCAGATATTATCTGGAAATGGCCGTTTTTTTTCAGATAATATCTGGAAATGTCTACTTTTTCCAGATAATATCTGGAAACAGTCAATTTCCAGATATATATCTGGAAAAAAAAAACGGCATTTCCAGATAATATCTGGAAATAAAATGTTCCAGATAATATCTAGAAATATTTTCCAGATAATGTCTGGAAACAAAGGCCTTGACGCCGAGGTCCACGGATTGGCGACCTGGGGGTCCCCGATGGTGTCCTCGAGGTCCCCAGGACACGGGGAGTCCAACGCCGAGGTCGCCGACGCTCTGGGACAAGCGGTTCCGGAGATACGAGGACGTACCACAAGGAGTCCGTCAAAGCAACTTTTTAGTCGGAGGCCAAAATCATCTTCGGCCTCTGGCTGCCTTCCACTTGGGTGTCAGGGACTTTTGACTTCGACACTGCGTTGGGGTGCATCCTGGGCGCACCAGAGGTCCGACGACGACCGCTGACGGGTTTCCTGGTAGCCCAGGAGCACCCCAACCCAGTGTCGAAGTCAAAAGTCCCGGACACCCAAGTGGAAGGCAGCCAGAGGCCGAAGATGATTTTGGCCTCCGACCAAAAAGTTGCTTTGACGGACTCCTTGTGGTACGTCCTCGTATCTCCGGAACCGCTTGTCCTAGAGAGTCGGCGACCTCGGCGTTGGACTCCACGTGTCCTGGGGACCTCGAGGGGACCACCAGGGACCCACCTGGTGGTGGCGGCAACGGTGTTGAACCGTGTGGCGGCACAGCACCCACGTTCGTCGGCATCCTGGCGCACCAGAGGTCCGACGACGAACCGCTGACGGGTTCCTGGTAGCCCAGGAGCACCCCAACGCAGTGTCGAAGTCAAAAGTCCCGGACACCCCAAGTGGAAGGCAGCCAGAGGCCGAAGATGATTTTGGCCTCCGACTAAAAAGTTGCTTTGACGGACTCCTTGTGGTACGTCCTCGTATCTCCGGAACCGCTTGTCCCAGAGCGTCGGCGACCTCGGCGTTGGACTCCCCGTGTCCTGGGGACCTCGAGGACACCATCGGGGACCCCCAGGTCGCCAATCCGTGGACCTCGGCGTCAAGGCCTTTGTTTCCAGACATTATCGCGAAAATATTTCCAGATATTATCTGGAACATTTTATTTCCAGATATTATCTGGAAATGCCGTTTTTTTTCCAGATATATATCTGGAAATTGACTATTTCCAGATATTATCTGGAAAAAGTAGACATTTCCAGATATTATCTGGAAAAAAACGGCCATTTCCAGATAATATCTGGAAATGCGAAAAAATATCTGGAAATTTCTAGACATCGGTTTCACCGTGTATAAGAACGCGACCCATGGCCTCAGGAACAACATATCGGGGGATGGCGGAAACAAATTTGCAAACTTTAGCCAGGATATTTTTACTTTTTCGCCATCATTTAAAAATGCGTCCCATGGCCTCGGGAACAACATTTTGTTAGGTTTATTGTCAGTGTTAGTTGGTAGCGCCGATACCGGTCGGCGCTCGAATGTCGCGGTGCCGAGTCCTAGCCTAGCATTGTTAGAGTCAGCCATAGTCGTTTTTCAGTCCGCTTTCCTGTGCTCCCTCCCAAATCTTTACATCAGAAGTGGGATTCGACCATGTCACGGACCGCCATCAGGATGACGGAGGACGACGTGAAGACCGGATGGAGGCGATCCTGGAAAACTGGGCGCGCACTCACGCGTATCCGACCTGGCCCTAGGAGTGTTGCAGGTCATCCCGCGCAAGGCGTTCATGGCTGGCCTTCACAACTCTGACGTGGGTCACCAGCTGCACCTGCGCCGGCCCGCCTCTTTCATTGAGGCCCTGACGGACGCGCTGCACATCGAGGCTGTCCAGAAGCAGGAGGCCCCGTCAACTAAGCGGCTTCGGCTGCAAGTGTCCCAGGTTGCTGCCACCCCGACGGCAACTGCTGCCGGTTAAGACGCCGACGGTCAGGATGGCGGCTACGGCACCGACGAAGACATGCGGTGCGTGGCGCCCGAGACGGCTGAGGGCCCCTCGCCCTGCAAATAAAAGAGATGGCCGGCCACATGGCCGCGCTGGCCCGCTCCCTGGACGCCAGCAGCCGGGGCCCGGATCATGCAAGGCCGTCGCGGGACCGCGACGACCGCTGTTTTGAGTGCAAGCAGCCCGGACATTATGCACGTGACTGCCCTGCCCGAAAAGGCCGTGATTGTCGTGGGGGCGACCGCCGCGTGAGGGAAGACCGTCGCGGCCGCAACCACCGCCGCAACCGGGCAGGGTGGACGTGAGCCCCGTCCCGTTTGAGCCCCGATGACCTGAGCCCCGGCTAGAGCCCCGGTCGAGCCCGAATCGAGCCCCAGCTTGAGCCCGGACTGAGCCCTGACAGCCATAGCCCCGACCTGAGCCCGGACTGAGCCCCATTTGAGCCCCACGCCAAATAACTTCCACTTTTTTCCTGTTTTGGGGCCAAATTGCGACTTTTCTTGGTGTGGGGCTCAAGTCGGACTCAGGGCGGGGCTCAAGCCGGGCTCAGGTCGGGGCTCTAGCAGTCGGGGCTCAGTCCGGGCTCAAGTCGGGGCTCGAGTCGGGCTCGACCGGGGCTCTAGCCGGGGCTCAGGTCATCGGGGCTCAAACGGGACGGGGCTCATGTCCACCCTGCCCGCAACCGCAGCAGCAGCGGGCTACGCAACAACACCACCAATTATCGAAGTTCAGGAAACGGCTAGTAGCCGTACCGGAGGTTGCGGCTACCTCCTCGCCCCTATGTGTGGAAACCGCCATGCTTGTGGGAAAAGATGGCTCGCTGGTGGTACGCGTGCACAACAAGAGCCAGCCCCCTCGCACTCTCCGTTGTGGCCGCTGCCTCCTCAAGCTCGACATCTACACTGCAAAAAAAATCCACCTTAATTTTAAGAAACTAGTTTGTGAAGCAGTTTACAAAGATTTTTTGCTATTAAAAGTAAGAAACTTTCCCCTCTTAAAACTAATAACCAAATTTTTAATACTCATAGAATTTCGTTTATTAAATTTCATAATTATATTAGACTAAAGTGGGAGGTAAGAACGACTGTACTGACGTCCGAGATACCATGTGTGTGACGGAAGTCTTCATTACAACGTGCATCATGCACCAGAACTGGATCAGCACTCAAAAATAGGATGTTGAATAAAGAGGACCACTCTCCCTACTTTCGTCACTGGTGGGATGATCCACACAACGGAAGAGGATTGTGCGTGCACCTAACCTCAGGTCCGACCGTAGACGCCAGCGAGTGGCAACATGAAAATGCGTTTTTCTCTACATCAGTGTAATATTTTGTTAAATACTTTTAGCTAACCGATAGAGAAGATATTTACGAACGCAACATATAGTATCATTTGCAAAAAGAAGGTATTTTAGAAACATTAATTGGAAATACTAATCGGGAAATGGTCACGGCGCTCCAAGCGCCACCTAGCGGCAGGTCTGTGAAACGTGGCCTTGGACCCAGCGGCTGACTGTGGACCATACCATGTGAGAAGTAGCTTGTCAACAGTTTGCGGGAATTTATCAAACTAAACCTTCGATTTACGTTGAATGTGACCGCACTCGCTGAAGCGTTCAACCTTTACTTGAAACAGTTTCAGAAATCTAGTTGTGAAAAGTCATAAGTCATCTGGATTTTTAGAGACGAATTATTACTTTTGAAAGGCAACCTTAGTTTTGACAAACCCAGTTTATGAGTTTTCAAAATGGTTTTGAAATTTACCAACTATTTCTTACTTTTCATTTTAGTTTTGGTAAATGTAATAAATTATAGCACTTTTCACAAACTTTTCTGAGTTTTCATATCATTTCAAAATATTATTAAGTTTAAGACATTTTTATGTCTTAAATTTCAGAAAATTTTTTGCAGTGTACAGCCCGGCCCCTGTAAGCGCCGTTGCCGAGGCCCCTCCTCGCGAGCGTTTGCCTCGAGAGCTACCGAAGCCCCTTGAAGAGCTACTACTCGCGCGGTGTGCGGAGACCTTGGTGGCCGAGCAGCTTGGGCAGGTACGAGGGCTAGTGCGTGAGTTCTTAAGGCTTCAAACAATTCCCGCCCCCGAAGGGTGCGAAAGAATATGGCTCCTTAAGGGGCCTAACTTCCATGACTTTGTTTCACCAGTGTTCTCAAACTGAAGGAGAGTCAGTTCCAACGGAGAGCGAGAAACAACTTGAATTATTGGTGTACGGTTCCTTTAATATATCGTCGACATACCGTGAATTAACGTCGAAAAAACGTTGAAATGAAGGGAAAGAACTTGTTCAAGATAAAACTCTGTAAAAAAAGTTTTCGAAGTTGTTTGCTCCTCTCGCGCACACAGAGCGAACTCATCCACAGGCCGTGTACTTAAAGCGAACTGAACTTTCCTGTACTGGTAAATGGAATACTAAAAATTTTCAACCTGTGACTAAACCAGCATGTTTTTTTTTGTCCCTGGTGTAACTCCATCCAGTTCCTTTGAATCCATGAATAGAATAAGAAGAAATCTCGTCGAAATACAGCAGATTTATTTGCATTGTTAATCATTGTCTAACCACTACATCAAATCTCTAATGGCTGATTGCAGCACGTCTAGGCCGTTCTTATTGAGATAAATGCCGTCACTGGAACAAGAAAAAAATGATCATTAATTTCAAATGTTTGTGCACCACCCACTAAAGGCTCCAAAAGCTAGAAAGGTTTTTAAGCTTTCATAAGAGCAATGAGGCATGATGCTTTCGGAATTCGAAAACTGCAATCGAAGTTTTTTTGGCGGTTGGGAATTCAATTTTAAATGAAAGGAAAAGTAACGTCACAGAAAAAAGTTAATTTTCAAAAGCGACCTCTTTTTGACCTGCATTGCTGTTTACTCTATGAAAAGAACTTTTGGTTGTGTATAACGCTCATAAATTTCGTGAAGCAAACGCAGAAGTTCTGATGCGTTCCTGAAGTGGGAACGTGAAAGCCGTACCTTTTAAAATGCCAACCCTTGATAAGGATCCTCAGGTCGATGACAGCAAGGTTCTCTTCTGTAAAATTACAACACACAAAATGACATGCAACATTTTTTGTTCCACAAGTTGTGCAATGCCAAGCACACCTGACAGTGATTCACTTTTGTTGCCGCCTGGTGAAACATATTCAGGGTGGCCACATGTCAGGAACGTCAGGGAAAAGTCAGAGAGATAAAAATCTGTCAGGAAATCAAAAGGGAAAATTGCTAGCTGTCGGGGAAATTCAAAATCATCGGTGACGGATTTTGCAGTGTGCTTCAAACGTATTTACAAGCGGACTCTCGACCGTTGGAAACATAAGTTCGTCAATGCAAGACTTGGTATTTTACACTGTTAATTTAATGTTGTGAATTTACGAAGGATTCTATATACGGTAGATTTGGAATTTCACAATGAGCTGTCGTACTCTGGAATCTTCGGTTTAATACGAAGAACTTTATACTTTTCACAAATTAAACCGTATTTTTTAAAAAATCTGTTCATTCTCTATTTTTTACGGAGAAACTTCTGTAAATTACAAACTGTGTCGTAATTATCTTTGAATCAAATTTGTCCTTGGTTTTATACGAAGAATCTTCGTTATTTACCAAATTTGATCGCAAAATATTTCTTCTGTTTTGTTGGAGTTAGCTTTATGTAGAATGGACTAAGGTCTCAGAAACTAATAAACATTTAGGCCATTCCAAATGTTTCACTGGCACCTTTCAAAACATTGATGCCTTAAGCAGAGAGGCTAACTATGATTTCAGAACTAGGGAACATTTTTCAGACTTTGAAGCTTAAATTTTAAGTAATTATCCACCTACCAGCTCATGTGATGGGCATGGGCATATTACAACTTCTGACAATGGCAAGCAAACCAGATATTGAGAGAAGTGAGTGACATGGTAGTCCTATCCATAACTTGCAGCAATCCAACTGGGAAGGGTCGTGTGGTTTGTCAGCCGATTTTCCATCACTTCCACCATAGCACTTCAGCAGAACAAGGCTTCGGTGAAATCCAGAGAGCACCATTCACTTCATTAAAACAACAGTATGGTCAATGTTACAATCAAGATGACTTGTCAGGAAATTGAGGGTCTTGACAGCAGACGGCAGAACCTGCAGATAGAGAAAAGGCAGACGCCAATCGCCTCGCCTCTATTCGCAGTTTGACCTGTAAATAGCCTGACCTGTTGATAATTAAAAGCAGAAAAGGGATGAAAACATCACAAGATTTGCCTTTGTTTTACTCAAGAAATATTGAAAGAATGCCTCTTTTGATTTTGCACGAGGGAAAAGTATTTTTAAGTTTAGTCTTTGAGAAACGTTTAGTCTTGTGAGATGATTTTGATTAGATTCCGAATGGTACCTCATTGTTTTGAAAGGAGAAGAGCGCATCTCCAAGTGAGTCATATGAAAATTCTGATTTAGCTAATGCTTTTTGCTTGCTTCGTAACAATCCTGGCAGAGCTCTACTTCAGACTTCACCTCTTGAGCCCATCTTTGTGTCGGCTGATACATATCACGCTTGATTTTATTTTTATATGCCCGTGAGACTTTCTTTTGCTTCGAGTCTAACCTTACTTTAGTGCCAGCGGTGGCTTCTCGATTTTAAGTGTGCACCTTATGTCATTTATCCTCAACCAGTTGCTTTTGTTCTGTTTTAGGAGCGGAGTTAAAGGCAACCAGACGCTTTATACGAGGAAAACTTCTCGTGGAGCTGAGTGGAGAGCAGACTATTTTAACTTAAATTTCCTGGTGTTGACCTGGAGACAGCATGGAGAACAGGACCAGGACAGGGCCAGCAAATCAGAGCAGGAATTGTGCATTGGGGAAATATTTGGAAAGTTATAAATGTAGACAGAGTCTGTAGGAGAAATTAGTTGTTAAATTTTTGTGGTGAATTTGACAAGTGTTGTCATTTAGCATGTCCCGTTGTCAATTTGGAGAACTTCAAAACAAAATTAGGTGTGTGGGCATTGCAATGAAAGACTAGATCCATAAAAGTTGCTTTGCTAATGTTTTCTTTTTCTGAGCCTGAGCGTTCCTTCCCTGCTTCTCTTCTATGTTTTTGCTGTAAACCCACTTAGGTAGAAGGTTGCCAGAATGATTTTTGTTTTGTCAGTATTTAATATGGTTCCTCGTCTGCTGTTTTTACTTGTCTGCCTTCAGGCCCTCAAGTTGTTGGATGCTAAACAACACATCACTTTTGGTCTCAGGCTATATTCTCCAAGACATTTAAACCACAATGAGTTGAGACTGTTTCCCTATTTCACATCATTGGTAATGGACTCGAAAGCTGAACCTTTCCTCAGAATACTGGTTAGTTTATCCTACTTTTAAGCATAATCATTTTATTTGTTATTTCCCGGAACTAATAGTTTGAATTCTTTTACAGCTGTCCTCTTGGTTTTTGTCTGATGCTTATCCAGGTGGTACCTCAAAACCCAAAACAATTGTTTGACTAAATTGGGTACTGGCTTGAGCCAATTATCCCACCGCTACAAAAGTTGATGATTGTCTCCAACAGGTATGCAAATAAAACTTTATCTTACTTACTGTTGTTGCTTTGTTACATGCCAAACAATGTGTTTTACTTTTGGTTTCAGGCTTCATGTTTATGTATGCAAGAAAGTCAAGAGGGCAGCGTCTCCAGTGAACCTTCTTGTCTGCTGGACCTTTTGGATGGATAACGGGTTGTTGCTGTTTCTGCCTCAGTTCTACTGAGGCCCTCCTGGCTTGAGCCAATTATCCCACCTCTACAAAAGTTGATGATTGTCTCCAACAGGTATGCAAATAAAACTTTATCTTACTTACTGTTGTTGCTTTGTTACATGCCAAACAATGTGTTTTACTTTTGGTTTCAGGCTTCATGTTTATGTATGCAAGAAAGTCAAGAGGGCAGCGTCTCCAGTGAACCTTCTTGTCTGCTGGACCTTTTGGATGGATAACGGGTTGTTGCTGTTTCTGCCTCAGTTCTACTGAGGCCCTCCTGGCTTGAGCCAACTATCCCACCACTACAAAAGTTGATGATAGTCTCCAACAGGTATGCGAATAAAACTTTATCTTACTTACTGTTGTTGCTTTGTTACATGCCAAACAATGTGATTTACTTTTGGTTACAGGCTTCATGTTTATGTATGCAAGGAAGTCAAGAAGGCAGCGACTCCAGTGAACCTTCTTGTCTGCTGGACCTTTTGGACGGATAACGGGTTGTTGCTGTTTCTGCCTCAGTTCTACTGAGGCCCTCCTGGCTTGAGCCAACTATCCCACCACTACAAAAGTTGATGATCGTCTCCAACAGGTATGCGAATAAAACTTTATCTTACTTACTGTTGTTGCTTTGTTACATGCCAAACAATGTGATTTACTTTTGGTTACAGGCTTCATGTTTATGTATGCAAGGAAGTCAAGAAGGCAGCGACTCCAGTGAACCTTCTTGTCTGCTGGACCTTTTGGACGGATAACGGTTGTTGCTGTTTCTGCCTCAGTTCTACTGAGGCCCTCCTGGCTTGAGCCAACTATCCCACCACTACAAAAGTTGATGATCGTCTCCAACAGGTATGCGAATAAAACTTTATCTTACTTACTGTTGTTGCTTTGTTACATGCCAAACAATGTGTTTTACTTTTGGTTTCAGGCTTCATGTTTATGTATGCAAGGAAGTCAAGAAGGCAGCGACTCCAGTGAACCTTCTTGTCTGCTGGACCTTTTGGATGGATAACGGGTTGTTGCTGTTTCTGCCTCAGTTCTACTGAGGCCCTCCTGGCTTGAGCCAACTATCCCACCACTACAAAAGTTGATGATAGTCTCCAACAGGTATGCGAATAAAACTTTATCTTACTTACTGTTGTTGCTTTGTTACATGCCAAACAATGTGATTTACTTTTGGTTACAGGCTTCATGTTTATGTATGCAAGGAAGTCAAGAAGGCAGCGACTCCAGTGAACCTTCTTGTCTGCTGGACCTTTTGGACGGATAACGGGTTGTTGCTGTTTCTGCCTCAGTTCTACTGAGGCCCTCCTGGCTTGAGCCAACTATCCCACCACTACAAAAGTTGATGATCGTCTCCAACAGGTATGCGAATAAAACTTTATCTTACTTACTGTTGTTGCTTTGTTACATGCCAAACAATGTGATTTACTTTTGGTTACAGGCTTCATGTTTATGTATGCAAGGAAGTCAAGAAGGCAGCGACTCCAGTGAACCTTCTTGTCTGCTGGACCTTTTGGACGGATAACGGGTTGTTGCTGTTTCTGCCTCAGTTCTACTGAGGCCCTCCTGGCTTGAGCCAACTATCCCACCACTACAAAAGTTGATGATCGTCTCCAACAGGTATGCGAATAAAACTTTATCTTACTTACTGTTGTTGCTTTGTTACATGCCAAACAATGTGATTTACTTTTGGTTACAGGCTTCATGTTTATGTATGCAAGGAAGTCAAGAAGGCAGCGACTCCAGTGAACCTTCTTGTCTGCTGGACCTTTTGGACGGATAACGGGTTGTTGCTGTTTCTGCCTCAGTTCTACTGAGGCCCTCCTGGCTTGAGCCAACTATCCCACCACTACAAAAGTTGATGATCGTCTCCAACAGGTATGCGAATAAAACTTTATCTTACTTACTGTTGTTGCTTTGTTACATGCCAAACAATGTGATTTACTTTTGGTTACAGGCTTCATGTTTATGTATGCAAGGAAGTCAAGAAGGCAGCGACTCCAGTGAACCTTCTTGTCTGCTGGACCTTTTGGACGGATAACGGGTTGTTGCTGTTTCTGCCTCAGTTCTACTGAGGCCCTGTCAGAGATGCAGTTACAAATTTTCTTTACTGATGTGAGTTCAGTGATATTAATTCGCAAATGTTGTCATCGCAATGCAAGTAGTGTGTTATTAATTTTGAGCAGTAGTCATTGCTTTCGCTCTTCCGACTTTTATATTTCATTTGTTTGATTTTTAGAGGATTAAATGTCCCTTTTCAGTGGTGCCGTATGTGGTCTTAGCTTTGAACCTTGAACCTTTCACAGTCAGATAGTTCTGTTTTCTTTACTCTTTGTCTTCAATTGCGAAAGGGACAAATGCATTGCAAGGAATGTTGCCTTGTTTGAAACCAGTTTATAGCTTCAAAAGCTGATTGTGACTCTTGAATTGAATGACAGATAAAGGCTTCACAAAAGACTCAAACAAGATAAATAGAATAGATAGATTTATTCAAAACAATAACTTGTGAAGTCTATACTATAGAATCCAAAGCAAAACTGATAACACTTAGGATTCTAAAATCAATAATTGGTTAAAGATTAAAAATCTTTTAGGCTTTTAAAATTAATAATTGGATAAAGATTAAAAAACTTTAATATTTGTAGCAAAAGCCACTCACTGAAACAATTAATTCTATAGTTTGTTGTATGTAAGCATCAAATTTCAATTTAATTTACGTCTCCTCTTCCAAGAAATTTGGGTTCTCATTTTCTTTATCCGCGTTAAGTGAATCTTGATAGACCTGGTACTTGTCGAGTATAGTTTGTACTCTGGCACTTACAGGATTTTTGTAGTTTTTCTTCACACTTTTACTGCCCTTTTCAGGACAGATTTTTGCAATTACTCTGCAAAATAAAAAAAAGACATTATAAAATTGTTGTTTTTAACATTTGTGAGTATAAATTTTTCCTTGTGTAGAAATATGACTATCCCATAAAATTTAGTTTTTCGTACTGTGATGGCTCTTACCTCTGATAGAATTCTAGGGTATTTGATATCCCCTCTGGATACTGAATATTGAATGCAAAATAACTTTGGAATAGTAGTGACAAAAACTAAGCTGAATTTCTTGGTGGTTGTTGTAACATTGCCATCAATGGAAAAGTAAAACTTCTTGGCACTAAATACAGGTCCTAGAAATGAAGTAAGAAAACAAATCAGTTCCTGTAAATCAAGGAAAGCTATATATAAATTTGAAAGAAATGTGGAGAGCATGTCCTACCAAGAGAGATGATACAGGGAGTTGGTGGAAGCACTATGTCTGCCTCTACTTCCTCCATTCTCATGGTTTGCTGATAGAAACAAAAACAAAGCCAGTAAGTTTTTCCCTTTAAAAAAATCTTTAGCAAGTAGGTTGTATAAATTAATGACTAGAGCTAAAAGATAACCACACCTCTACTTCTCTAATGATGAGTTTCTGTTCTTCCTGCATCACATTAACTAGCATTTGACACATGGCAATGCACTGAGGCTCCGTTCCACCTGTTCTCTTAAGAGTTGACTTATAATTTGAGTAGACTTCTCTATTTGGCCCAATTTCTTTTTTTAGAAACTTAACAAAAGTGGCTATCCCATAATCGTGGTCAAACTGATTCAGCTGGTTCAAAAACGCAGGCTTCTTAGTGAGTTCTGTAAAGTGTATTGCCATGCCTTTTGGATGCAACAGCATTGGCCAGTCTTCGTCAATTTGTCTAGTTGTCCTAGGCTGAGGTTGCGTTACCTGTCTCTGCCCTTTCCTGGGTGGTTTTGGTGGAGTCTGGGAGTTTATATCTTCCCGCTGCAATCCAAATGTAGCTTTCATGTGATCTTGAATTAAATCCCAGTCCCAATCTGATCGTCTGGAGTTTTGGAAAATGTCCACCATTGCTTGTTTTCTTATGAGTAAGTCTTCCTTTGACTCAGGCAAATCGGCCACCCTCCAACGGACACACCCATAAGCTTGAGGAATATTGGGGCACTCATTTTTAGCTTTGTTCTTTTTACTTCTCAAAACCTCATCGTAACGAAATTTCAGCTTGTTGGTATAATATGTGCCACTTAATGGCTTTACATTGGTGCCACGGTCTTGGAAGGTACTTGGATATTTAGCCACCATAGCTTCAGCAATCTTAGTAAAACCTGGCCTTGGAAATGAAGGATCTTCATGTAGGACGTCTTGGACAATTTTCGCAACCAAATCACATCTTTCAGGCTTTTCAAGCCATTGTCCATTCTCACATTTCTCCAGTGTAGCGGCAGCCATTGTAGTCCATTTAATACTGTATGTTGATTGTGAACGGCATGAAGCTCTAGTCCTCTCAGTTTCAGAGCGTGGCTCTAAAAAAAAAGTGAACATCATTACTTGTTTTCCATCTTATTTCATATTCTGATACTCAGCCATGCAAGTTGTACACTTACTGTATTTTGATTGCCAGGTGCGGAAAAGCAGTGTGGCATCGCACTTGGACACTATCCCTGTCATGTCAGCCAAGTCGACGTCATAAAGCCTTTCCAAGGACTTCACTCCAATTTCTGGGCTAATCAAGTGCTCAACAAGTCGTGTGACTTGGTCCTCGGACATGTCCTGGACGGTTTCTCTGATGGCGTCAGCGAGGAGCTCATCCATTGTGGTTTGCTAAGTAAGAAGTGAGAACGATTCGGATCAGAACGACGCATCAATACGAACGGCAGGTGAGAGAAATTGCTAGACTTACTTCAGTTTGTCTGTGTCCAATGATGAGATTAAACCAACAATATTCTGATAATGAATTGCTCACTTGCTCAACAAAGAATTCTAGAACTTTGGTAGAAAACCGTTTTTCAACTTGTTCGCGGTGCGAGTCATTGCTACCACAACACGCACTCGAAATTATTTGTAAGAAAACGACTTTTTAAGTTCAAAGTCATGAATAAACACATTATAATGCTTATAAAATTAAATTGTTTAGTTTTTTAGACGATAAAATCATTTTCTTTGTCAAACACTGGCTCCTTGTGACGTAATTTACTACTGCAAGGTTGGTGTTGTGGTCGCATTTCCGGAACAAGTGAATCAACTAACAGTTGAGAATCGTTTCGAATCGCAGTTGTTTTGAAATTGAGTAACCGATCCAGAGTAGCTAAAGTTTTAATTCGCGAAAATCCTACAATAGTTTTTGTTGTACTCGCTCGAATCCAATCACACGGGTTCTGCTTTTATTCATCATTGATTGTTGTTTTCTATCTAACGGTCAAGCTATCATAAGTTCTTGGGGCAGAGCCCCAGCAGCATCTATTTACATACCTGTTGATGATATTTGGCACAATATTATGTACTCAAAAGACCAAGAGCTAACGAAACTGATTACTTCGGTCATCCTACAGTTCATCTTTGAATGATCTAGTAACAGATCAGTACTTATTACTTGCCCGGAGGAAATAATGTTGTTTTTGTTCCCACACTTGTCCAACCTCAAATTTGTTTTATCTTGTTTGTTTATTCAGGGAATTTGTGTTTTCATTCTGGCACTTCTCTTCTGTGGCCTGTCCTGTGATATTGGCTTTCTCAGCCTACTGACTCTGCCGATGTTCATTTTAGGATTTACTCGGGTAAATCTTTTTTTCTTCTTTTGCTAGCAAACATTGTCCTGGTAAGTTTAAGCTATGTATTAATCTTTACTCAATCTTTGAACATCTATTTTAAAATATGGTTAACATCAAGTTTTTTTTATTGTGTCTGTTTGTTAAGGTACACTGTCCTTTTATTGTGGCACTTTGTCCCCTGTGGCCTGCCCTGTGATCTCAGCTGTCAGCTACACTGCCTCTGCCTCAGTTTACCTAAGGATTGACTCAAGTAAGCCTTTATTCTTCTTTTGCTTGCAAACCTTTTCCTCAAAATTAAAAGCTATTAAGGTGCTACTACAACCAGCTCATCACATCATTTTTCACTTTGACTTGCAAGTACTTTTGGATGTGCGTTACCAAGGAATGCAAATTGCTATCTGAAATCTGGTATTTTCATGCGCCACAGTAAGATTTAAAGGAGCAAAGAAACATCACTTGGGGTCTAGAAGTTAAACAGTATGGCTTATAGCTGTAACAGCATATACTGCTAATAAGTGGCTACCACTGTTACAGCTCCAAGCCATACTGTTTAACACATAGACACTTGTGAATTTTTTTTGGCTTCTTTTAATCTTGCTGTGGCGCATGAAAATATCAGATTTTAGACAGCTACTTTCATTTCTTGGTAACGCTCATCCAAAAGTACTGAAAAGTCGAATTGAAAAAGGATCGGTGATGAGTTGGTTGTAGTGGCACCTTGACTGTGTTCAGTCTCTGTACTTAATCTTTGAACATTATTTCAATAATTGGCCAGTCTCAATCTTATTTTATTTTGTTTGTTTGTTCAGGGACATTGTCATTACCTTTAGGCACTTCTCCTCTGGCTTGCCGTGTGATCTCCGCTTTTGTAGCCACACTGCCTCTGCCGTTGTTTACCTAAAGATTTACTTGGGTTAACTATTTTTCTTCTTTTGCTTGCAAACATTTACCTAGTAAGTGTAAGTTACTGCTGTATTCAGTCCAAGTGCTTAATCTCTGAATACTATTTCAAAATTTTACCTAATTTTTTTCTATCTGTGCAGGTTTGTGAAAGCTGCCTGCAATTGGTTGTGTGCTCCTAGCCATGCACCTGTTGATGATGTTGTTTGAGCTTTGAACCCAGCCTACCCAGTTCCCAGTTAATTTTATATCGGTAATTTTTAGGCTTTTATTTTGTTGAATTTTATTTTAAACTCTTAATTTGTTTACATGGTTATGTGTCTATGTTTGTTTCTTTACAGTTAGTTTCCTTCCAGTGAGTTTGCCTTGTTTTTCGCATCATGGTGACCATAGATATTTGGAGGGCTCGTATTGGGTCATATGTGAAGAGCTTTGGATTGAACTTATTTAATTCAAAGCAGCAGAATGAAAGCCTTTTAATGAGCATGATGAAAATTGCTGCTTTTCATTTTATCATATTAAGCCTCTTGCTTGTGATTGGTAATGTTGAAACAAACCCAGGGCCCAATTCGTTTCAATGCCACTCTTGTGCCAAAAACTTAGCTTCACTTGGTGCTCATGCGCACCACCAAAGAATTCATGCAGGACTCTTTAATTTCTCCTTTGTCTGTGGCTCATGCAAACTGGGGTATAATTCATTTACCTCTCTTCAGTCTCACATTTCAAGATGTCACAGAGAAGATCGGAAACATTGTACTGAAGAAAGCTCTGAACTGTTAGATAAGCATAAGTGTTCCTTCTGTAATGAACAATTCCAGTCTTTGTTTGAATTTTTGAAGCATACCAGAGACTCTCATATTGAATCCGAAGATAATGGGGTTGTGTGTCCTCTAGTGGATGAGTGTCTCACTGAAACACCATTCAGACGGAAATCCTTGTTTAATATTCACGTTAGTAAGCTCCATGATGGCTGGAAAAACATAGCTAAACAAGATGCTAATGTTCCTCCAAGTGATTCTTCTACTCGTTCGACTACTCAAGATGTGGAGGATAATACTCAACAGGTTCTGGAAGATGATGATCAAGCGTTTGGTCAAGGTCATGGTCAAGAAGATGATACTGTTGACGATGATTCATATTTTGATGCTGAAGACACCTTTTCTTTATCTGAAGATGATATTTTTCATTTTATTTCTGCATTCTACACAATGCTGGAAGCTGACTTTTTTGTATCTATTGAAAATATTAACAAAGTTTCAGAACAGCTTACCCTTTTGTCAAAAAATATTACATGATCACATGAAAGTGATGATGCAGACTGCACTGCAGTCATTGAATGTTCCTCAGGACAAGATTGATGATGTAATTCTGAAAATGCTGAACTGTAATGTGTTGTACTTGTGTCACCACAAGCATGTGAGGGGGCCAACTTTTACCACTGACACCCTGCGTAAGAATTTTTTCTTCTCAGCTTTTGACTACCTCGAACCAGAAGAAAAGCCCATAAATCCAAGAGACCCTACTGAAGGTGAAACTTATCAGTATGTTTCTCTTCGAGGAGTATTAAACCATCTTCTGAAGGATCCCAGTGTACAGAAGGAAGTTAAAGCATCATTTGAGAAAAATGAAACAGCACAAGTGGCATCTCCTACTATTTATAAAGATTATACTGATGGACAAGTTTGGAGAGATCGTAATCTTCCAGCCAAGCGGCTAGATTTGATAATATTTCAAGATGCATTTTCTGCAACTAGTATGCTGACCACTGTTCGCCAGAAGCACAAGACCCTTGGTGTTTATATGACTTTAGGTAATCTTCCATCCAAATTACGTACTAAACTAAAGGCAATCAATCTACTTATGCTTATTTTGGATAAGTTTGTTAAAAAGTACAGACAGAAATGCTTTAAGCATTTAGTGAAAGAGCTCAAAGATCTCGAAGTAAATGGAATTGAGTTTTGTGGTGAAACAGTACCTGTTTTTCTACAGTTTATTGTTGGTGACAATCTGGGTTCTCATTTCATTGGTGGATTCCTTGAAGGTTTCAGAGCCAAATATTTTTGTCGATACTGTGACATTGAGAAAGCAAATTTCTTAGCAAATCCTAACTTACTTGGAGATTCTCGAACTCATGGTTCATACAGACAGTGTTTCCATAGAAAGGACCTGAGAGGCTTAGAAAGTTACCATGGAGTGAAAGAATATTCAGTTTTCAATGAATTAAGTCATTTCAAGGTTTGTGATCCAGGCTTACCCCCATGCCTCGGGCACGATTTATTTCATGGAGTAATTGATTGGGACTTTTCAGAAATGATAGCCCACTTTGTTCAGGAAAATTGGTTCTCTTATGAGACACTGAATAGAAGAATTAACCAGTTCAAGCTTTCCATGTTTGATTCTAAAAATAAACCAGCTCCAGTGAAGACATCTGGTGAGAAGCTTGGAGGTAGCGCTGTTCAGAATTGGACTCTGTTCAGATTGTTTCCTTTCATTATTGAGGGGTGCATCAAAGATACCTCAGATCCATTTTGGCGTTTATATTTGAAGTTGAAATCAATCTCTGAACTCGTATGTGCTCCAATTATTGCATCCTGTCAGATTGATGAAATGGACAACTTAATCGACTCTTATCTGACTGAAAGAGTTTCAGTCTTATTGACACCATCAAGGCCCAAACATCACTACCTTCGGCACTACGCTGCTTTGATGAGGGCCTTTGGGCCCCTAATAAAGTTATGGGCAATGAGATTTGAACAAAAACATCAGTTCTTCAAGAGGGTTGCCAAGATGTGCAATAACTTCATCCATCTCATGTCCACAATGGCAAAGAAGCATCAATTATTAATGGCATATCAAAGTAAGGGGACAAGATTTGAAGAGTCTGTAAAATGCAATCCAGGTAACTTTTCACCTAAGTCTTTTGAAGCTGATGTGTACGCATTTATTAGAGCACAAAAATTGGGCTCTTCTTTGAAAGCTGCTCGTAATATTGAAGTTGATGGTATGAAGTATCACAGTGGACACTGGTTTGTGGTCAAAAAGACCTCTTCCCCAAGCTTAATCGTTGCCAAAATTGAGGGTGTAGTTTTCAATGGACCATCACCTTTAATTGTGTTGCGAGAGCAGAAGGCACTGAACAATGACCTTCTTGGCTTGTATGAAATTCTTGAAGAGCCAGGTAAATACTAACTTATTTTATGTATTGTTTGTGACATGTCAATCCAACTTTCATAAACTTTCTCTCATTTTCAGGCCAGTTGAAGCTTTTCACCAAAAGTGCTATTAAAAATCTCAGTCCTGTGTCTGTTTACACATTTGAAAGCAAAGAATGTTTCTCACTAAAGAATTCTTTTCCCATCGAAAATTAAAAGAGTGCAGCAGAGTTGACTTAGCATTATAAATTTGATTTTGCGCCACAAATTTTTTTAAAAAAATTTACAACATTATCAAGATTTAGGGCTCTTTTTATTTTTTTGAACCATTTTAAGCCCCAAGTAGACTTCAGGTATGGTTGAGAATCCTTATTCTGAATGTGAAATGAATTTTTCACTCATTGATGTATGTTCTTTATTTAACAGGATACGAAGTTACTTGCACACTATCAAAACCCAACAGAAACAAAAGCTAACTGTTTTGTAAGGTAGATCTTTGGTATCCATAGCAATATGACAAATGTTTGCATTCATTGTTAATTTCTATGTTTGAACATTGCAGGTAGGACATGGCAGGCATAACTTCATGACAGTTCCCTTATTTCCTTCATTCCCAAATCCCTATAAGGTTGAAGCTGCGGCTAAAACGAAGCAGGATTCACACTGGTAAATCATTTCAGTACGTATCACATTATGTTTATTTATTTCATTCATGATATAAACTTTTGCCTCCAAATGGATAGGAACAGGATATAAACTAATTTTTATTATAGATGAGTCAGTTAAGTGACCCATTACTCTACAGTTATCTTTCACAAATTGCTCTTATTTTCAGAAGTTTACTTCATTTTCAGGAACCCCTCTTGCATTTTAAATGCCATCCAGGTGACGATGGTCTTGGCTTCATTTTTACAAAATTCCCTTGCATATTTGAAGACATTTCACTAAAATGTTCTAACTAAGCCAACACAACAGAAAGAGTTGACAGCAAACAAAGAATTTCATTCTCTTCAAATATCTGAAAGGTAAGTCAGGCCTTAATGAGAACTGGATTCTCTTCAATCCATTTTAAGGTAATAGATAAAAGATAAGTCAGTTAATTGATCCAATACCCAATCTACAATTATCTTTCACAAAAATGAAAAAAAAAAAAAACACAAAGTATTACTTTCTTTACAGAAATAATCATGCCTAGCTGAAGTACAAAGTAATTACAATTTAATTTGGACTAAGCTTTCCTTCAATCCACCAGAAGGTGAGACACAGGTGAAAGAAAAGTCATTTTATTTAACAAATACCTCATTGAGTGTTGTCTTTACAAGTTACTTTCATTGGCAGTGGTGCAAGGGATGATTCACAATGGAAATAGATGTACCGCCAAGAAGCAAGCCAGGTGTGGGCTACTTGGAGCAAGGCAGCGCAGCAGATTACTCGAATTGTTAGGTCAAACTAGATAGTCGGCAGAACAAGGTAATCTTAATTGACTTTCAGATATCCATTTTAGTGTTTTAATTTTAAGAATAAATTTATTTAAACGATATGTTTATTTTCCACAGGGCATGTCTTCAGGCAAGCCAAAGGAACAGAAGGAAGGGAAAAGGTTACAAACAATTTCTGTCCTTTCAAGAATCTCCAAGCCCAGCTGATGTGCAAAGCAATACAACTTTCATTGAGATTAAGGTCTACTTCAATGAACCAAAAGGTGAGACTTAAACTTAAATGGATCATTTCATTGAACAAATAACTTATCTAGTATTATCTGGAAATAACGTTGATGTACTACCAAGAAGCAAGGAAAGTGTGTGTTTACTTTGGGCCTTGCAGCGCAACAGACCAATTTTATTGTCAAGGCAAGCTAGACACTCAGGAGAGTGTCATCACAAAGTAATCTTAATCTACTTACACGTGTCCATTTTGTTGTTTAATTTTTGAAGTAAATTTATTCACAAGATTCTCCTTTTTACAGGGATGTGCTCAGAAGCTATGTTGCCAAAAGGAATGGAAACAACCGTAAGAATTTATCTCTTTACAAGAATGTTTATGCTTAACTGGGATGCAAAGTAATTACTCGTCATGGATTCAGCTTTACTTCTTACTACAAAGAGGAGGGACATAGGTAAAAGATGAATCATTTTATTGAACAAACATTTTATTAAGTGATGTCTTTAACAACTTGCTTTCATTTTCAGTGGGAATAGTGAACAGATGCAATGAAAATACATTTACTACCAAGAAGCGAGCATAGTGTGTGTTTACTTTGGGCCTTGCAGCGCAACAGACCAATTTTATTGTCAAGGCAAGCTAGACACTCAGGAGAGTGTCATCACAAGGTAATCTTAATCTACTTACACGTGTCCATTTTGTTGTTTAATTTTTGAAGTAAATTTATTCACAAGATTCTCCTTTTTACAGGGATGTGCTCAGAAGCTATGTTGCCAAAAGGAATGGAAACAACCGTAAGAATTTATCTCTTTACAAGAATGTTTATGCTTAACTGGGATGCAAAGTAATTACTCGTCATGGATTCAGCTTTACTTCTTACTACAAAGAGGAGGGACATAGGTAAAAGATGAATCATTTTATTGAACAAACATTTTATTAAGTGATGTCTTTAACAACTTGCTTTCATTTTCAGTGGGAATAGTGAACAGATGCAATGAAAATACATTTACTACCAAGAAGCGAGCATAGTGTGTGTTTACTTTGGGCCTTGCAGCGCAACAGACCAATTTTATTGTCAAGGCAAGCTAGACACTCAGGAGAGTGTCATCACAAGGTAATCTTAATCTACTTACACGTGTCCATTTTGTTGTTTAATTTTTGAAGTAAATTTATTCACAAGATTCTCCTTTTTACAGGGATGTGCTCAGAAGCTATGTTGCCAAAAGGAATGGAAACAACCGTAAGAATTTATCTCTTTACAAGAATGTTTATGCTTAACTGGGATGCAAAGTAATTACTCGTCATGGATTCAGCTTTACTTCTAACTACAAAGAGGAGGGACATAGGTAAAAGATGAATCATTTTATTGAACAAACATTTTATTAAGTGATGTCTTTAACAACTTGCTTTCATTTTCAGTGGGAAAAGTGAACAGATGCAATGAAAATAGATTTACTGCCAAGAAGCGAACATACTAAGTGCTTACTTTGAGCTACGCAGCGCCACAGTCTATAATGCAAGTGGAATGAAGGAGTTGACAGCCAATAATGAGTCTCTTTTGCTGCATCTATATTGAAGGTAAGTCAAGTTCCTATTATAATCTTTATGTACATATCATAGAAAGGTTTTTTATTCTCAGTCTAGATTTTATCACAAGTTGCTTTTTTGCAGTTTATGTGGTGAAGCAAAGACCACAACGAGGTTGAAGGTGAGCAAAGAGTTGCTGTCTCTACGAGCATTTTCAAGCCAAGCAGCGTTGTTATTAATTCCACTGTCACTTCTATGAAGCTGTTTTGCAATTTAGCTTAAGGTAAAAAGTGAGTTTTTGTATAAAATCTATGGTTGGTTTCAGTTTTGAATGAACTAAATATGAAACTTTCTGTTTACCTTTTCAGTGGCATGTGTTTAGAGAGCGAGGACAGTATCTTATTTTGGATCAGCTCCCTCCCAGGCTTTCTTGCATCTTTTGAAGAGGAAACGGCTATAAGAGAGGCCGCCAGGCGACATGCAGCTGGACTTAGGAGCAAGCAGCGGATGAAGAGGCAGCAAGGGGACCATTCATCTGAACAAGGAAGCAAGCAGCGAACGAAGAGGCAGCCAGGGGATCATGCAGCTGAACTGGGAAGCAAGCAGAGAATGAAAACAGTTAAACCTTGTTACATTTTAAGTACTGTATTTCAGTGGGACGCCACATGATTTGTATGGCCTATTCTATTTTAAGCAGTGATTTGTTTTTTGAGTGTAATACATGTTTATAACAATGGTAGCAGTGTAATTTTTAACTTTACTGTCACTATCTCCAATGCACTAATTAGCATTAATTCATACGATGTGGAGATTTCCAAATTATGCCTGTTTTTAACGAAGTTTTTTCGGTTAGATGCAATTTGAGCTCTCTCTAATATTTTCCGAAGAAATATTGTGAACTCCAAATTTACGAAGGAATGTCGTTAACTCCAAAGTTTCTTCCATGATTGACGGGACCTGTATATTTTGGAAAATGCTACGAAGAATCTCTGGAATTTCCCAAACTCAACGAAGGAAATGTCGGCAATTTTTTTGCCGGAGGCTCCTTCGTAAATTCCAGAGATTTTTTTCAACAGTGTAACTCGGTTCGCTCGCGTCAGAAGATTCTTTAAGCATCATTTATAATTAATACTTTTTCACTACGGAATCCCCTATGTATGTGTCACGTTTGGTCAGGGAATTGTCCTGGAATTTCTTTATCCAAAGTTTGTGACCAGCCTAATATCGTCCGACGCCTTTTTCAAATCATACTTTCATTGGACAATTTCTCCCAACAATGGATGTGCTTAAAATTGGATCAGCCACGGAAAAAAGAAAGTACCATAACCTTTCAGGTGTATGTTTCAATTTCTTGCCAAATCAGTGACAGCAATGCCTTCGCAGTGCATGTCGTTGGCAACCTCGATTTAGAAGAAGTCACCTCTCTCCATGACTAGGACGTGGAAACGGTGCGCACATCTTTTAACAATAGGGCTAAAATGGTATAGCTCGCTCCCAAAAACCAGAAGCGTTTCATGGGTCATAGGAGGTGGTTCTTAACTGCGATTGCGCTTTGTTATGGAGAGACCTACACGAGAAATAATTCTAAGTTACCAGTTTCGAAATGCTCTAGCAAAAGTTTTAATTTGTTGTAACGTCTATAATGTACTTTGAAAGCAAAATAAACGTTTCATTGAAAACCTATATATCGTCTTTTTTAAAAATTAATCACTCTTACAAATACTGCACACATCTGAATGCCTGAAACGTTCGTCAGAGCAATTTTTCATGTTGCTAGAGCACGATATGATGTCCTGAATCACCAGGCAAATCCAAGTGAAGGAAAGTCTCGCACTGTTTGGCGTGAATTACTAACCTCGAACTATAAACAATGTCTCACGCTTAAGTGTGGAACATGTTTGCACACGGTCTGTGACACACTTGCATGCGTGGGACAAACGCTTACAGTTGAAAGCGTATGTAGTTAACGACAAATAGTGTTTGAAAGTTCAACACTTGCATTGGCAGTGCACAATGCCAAGATTTTTTACCTCAATAGAGAGCTAAGAATTCATCATAGTGTTCTAAATTTCCCGGGAACGATAATTTTGGGGAACGTTCCCATTAAATTCCCGGGAACATTTCCGAAGATTCCCAAAAAGTGGGAATATTCAGCATTTTTTATTTGCTTTGACTTGATATGCGTATCGGAGGGCAAAAACACATCTGTTCGACCCAGCACACAATTTTCCACCGTTCACAGCATATTTTACCTATTCCTTACTATAAAGACTCGTATTTTTATCGATATGACCGACTTGTTTGAAATCGGCGCGGGAGTCGTCTGCTTTCGGTGGCGGCAGAAGCAGCGCGCTCGTGCGGCGACCCAAGCCCGGCCTCAATTACCACCTGCACTAATTAGGGGTTCCGACAGGAGCCCCTATTGCATATGACCGAAGTTTCTCTTTTTTATTCCTGGTCATGACATACGACATGTCAGTGACATGTTCGTGACATGTCAGTCACATGTTTGTGACATGTTTGTGACATGTCACAACGATACTATCGTTGACCTCAACGATACTATCGTTAAGTTTACTGTCATGCACTGTGACTCACTGTGATAATATCCTTAACTTAAGAGGAACATTTAAATATCATCTCAAGCTCATTCATAATTCACTTTGGCACAAGTATTTTTCATTCACCGAAACGCATATCCGGAACACCACGCAATGCATCAGCATTGGAATTTTTTCTATTTTTCGGGAACGTTCCCGATTTCCAGCCTCGAACGTTCCCGGTAACGTTCCCCAAGATTCCCAATTTTCCCGGGAATATTTCCACCCTTCAGAACACTAATTCATCATTTGTATCGCACCTCTTCGTTTCGCTCAGTCATGAGTAAATGTGGTGAGCTTGCAAAACTTAACCTTGGTTGCTCATTCACGCCAAGTGCTTAGGTCATTTTCTACATTAGTACAGTTCTACACCTTTCCCCTTTACTTGCGAGGTTAATAAAAATATGTTGGTCGTTCATTCAGACGATTCTTTTTTAACATAAGAAAATAATCTTATAAGGCTTAAAGTGTTCTCCTGTTACTCCTTAAATTCTCTGCTATCGGAGTTGTTTTGGTATCCTTCAACAATGTAAGTTTCTTGCCTGGTTCAGCATCGTAGGACACCATCTTCATCGTATCGTTACAGGAATGCGACGAAGTAATTTGCGTTACAAAAGAGAAACTTGAGAGAAAAAAAGAAAGAAAAAAGCAGATAGAAAAATGACATATGTTTAACAGACATGCATGCCCATATATTTTGCCCGTCTATTTTACCTCGTTTAACTCCATGAACAACTAGCATATATGTATCTGCAAAATGTACTTACCAAATGTCATGGGACATTTTTTGTCCCCCATGCTAACCAATTTCAAGAACATCCGATAGTGATACAATCACGTTGCCGCCAGGTGACAAATTTGTCCGACGCTTTGTGCAAAGTGTACGTTCGTTAGACAATTTTTCCCACCAGGCGGACAAAAATGTGTATGACCAACGGCTGTGCTGAAAATAGCATTACCCATGGGGCAAAAAAAAGTCTCTTGACCTGAAGTGTGTCGCGGTGTGAGAAATCTTCTCGGGTCCCCGGTCGACTTCTTGTACACCGCTTAAGGCATATAACTCCACTGTTATCAAAATAGGGCCACCAAACGCGGACAAAATGATACCAAAATATGGCGTATTTCTCGTATCTGCCAAAATGAAACGAAGACCCACATGGCCACAGCGTCATCAGTAACGGCGCTTTGATCTAATGCAGATGTTAAGCTCGTTGGGTTCTGAGACCAGTTTTACTTCATAATTAAGGCAGTTTACAGCATTGCACTAAGAGAAAAAACTTATTTGTATTTAGGAAACAATTTCTAAAAGTCCAGGAAAGAATTTCAAAAAATCAAACTCTGAAGTAATCTGTCCCCCCCCCCCCTCAAAAAAAATAAAAAATGGTCATGTCGACTGGTAAAATAAGGCGCAGTTTTACTCTTCATTTAAGCGTGCAAATGCGCATAGAGACTTTACACCTTCTTGAAGCGTACATCTACGTTTTAAGACGATTCCCCTATGCATTCAGGAGAAAAAAGGGCATCAGCTTTTGTTAGGGCGAAAGGCCATGGGACGCATTTTAATATGATGGTGAAAAAGTAAAATTTTCCTGGCTAGGAAAAAATTTCTAAGTCCAGAGTCGAAGTAAATTTTGCAGATTAGTTAACGCCATCTCTCGATATGTTGTTCCTGAGGCCATGGGACGCATTTTCAGATGGTCGGAAAAAAGTCGTTTTCCTGGCCAGGAAATTTTCCTGGCCAACTTAAGTCCGGTTGCGGAAGATGTGTCGTCTGCTCTCGCCCGCCGGCACCGCAGGCCAGCCGGCCGGTAGCGCCTAGCAGAAGACGACACTGCCTCTGCGCTGCTGCAGCGCGCCGCGCGGTAGACCGCCCAAAAGGTAGGCAGCCCTCCACACGCCTCCCTGTGGAGAGTGGTCTACGTCCCGCGCGCAATGACTAATTAATAACGGCCCGGTATATCGGAAAGGGTGCATTTAAGCCCACTACTTCAAAGGGTGAAAAATGACCCCCTTGGCCTACGGAATCAGCCCACCGCTTTTGTTCCAAGTATTGGTAATCACCCTGTATGCATTATAACCTAAATTGAAACGTGATGGCTTAAGAAGGCCTGCGACAACAGCGCCATCTCTTGAGAACATTGTGCACCAGGCCAAACCTCGTTCAGTTGAATGTGGACTGCCTTCTCAAAAAAGGCCAAACGTCCTCTCTTGAACAACAATAGAGGGGCTGTTTTAATGCACTACTACTCCATCGTCTCCTCACTTCGCCTAGCCATCTCCCCAGAGGCACACCGCGAGCATATTGTTGCCAACCTCAAACTCAGATAACAAGGTAGGTTTGCGCCAGACCGTGTCTTGTCGTAACAGGCTTCGCGATGCTGCGCCAGTTACGACAATCCACGCCTGGCGTTACACCTACCTTCGCCTGCGGCGCTTTCCTGCTTGCCTTCGGCAAGCTGTCAAGGATTTTTGAGGCATTGAGTAATGCACCACGTGAAATCTGCAATAAAAATTTTTAGTCGGTCGATCCCCTTTTTTCAAGATCCTGATTCGGCAAACTGATGAAGTCGGGCTCCTAGACCCCCCTTTCGACCCCTCTTTGAAAAGGTCTTGCTAAGACCCGTCGAAATCCGCAATAAAATTTTTCAGTCGGTCGATCCCCGTTTTTCAAGATCCTGATTTGGCCAACTAATGAAGTCGGGCTCCTAGACCCCATTTCCGAGCCCTCTTTGAAAAGGTCTTGCCGAGACCTATCGAAATCTGCAATAAAATTTTTTAGTCGGTCGATCCCCGTTTTTTAAGATCCTGATTCGGCCAACTAATGAAGTCGGGCTCCTTGACCCCACCTCCGACCCCTCTTTGAAAAGGTCTTGCCGAGACCTATCAAAATCTGCAATAAAATTTTTTAGTCGGTCGACCCCCTTTTTTCAAGATGAAGGGTCGAAGTTGCTTGTAAATTTGGGCCGAGATAGCCAATTCGCAGTCAAAAGTTTGGTCAGGGGTCGAAATTGATTTCATTTTCGTCATCAGGAACTTTAAAAACATATGAAACCATTTAAAATTGTCTCTAAAATATAAAGTCACTAGAAAGTTGCACTTTTTCTGCCGTTTTTTAGTGTTTTTTTGTTAGTCCGACTGAATGGAATGAGATAGAAAGCTGAATTTTTGCGTGTGGCTAGCCAAGGATATACCTAACAACCCTGCAAAATCTCGTTCCGATCGGCTTAGCCGCTTGGGAGAAGTAGTGCGGACACACAAACAGACAAACAGACAGACAGAAAAAACTTTTCAACCCCACTGGAGTAACTGGCTTCGCTAATCGCTCAGCCAATAAATTTCAGACTTTTTTCTGCTACCAACTTAAAATCTCTTGTCAGTTTAAATGATACTAAACATAAAAAGAGCTCCTCTCAACGCAGTTCTAGCCTCAGGTATATTTTTGTGAAACCACAATTTACATGAAATTAACTTCGTGACTACTAGGATTTCGTAAAATCGTATTTTGGAAAGCCGACAACCTGAACAAGGTTAGAAGCACTCAGATTTATTTTAAGGTCAGGCGGATATTAAAAAACGCCGTTAAAAGTGTTGCAATATTGGCGTATGAAATATTTTCACGGTGCAATAAGTTGAGTTGCGAACATATGCGAACCGTTCAGAGACGTGTCGAAGATAGTGCAGCCACTGTACTTTGACCTCTAAACCACTGATTGTTTCGCAAAGTTCCGCGTTTCGATAAATCGCCTCCAAAAGTGCCTGATTCGCTAAGTTGCGTCATCGCGCCGCGCCATCGCACAGTGGGACGAAACGCGAAAAAACCGATGATAATTATAGAAGGTTCCAATCTGTGCTTTAATCTCTTTTTTGGTGTTTTTGAGGGTTGGGAACTGATTTCTGACGATATCACAAGGTAGGTGCTTCGCGATGTTACGCCAGTTCTGCCAGTAACGCCAGGCGTTGACGCTTACCTTTGCCTCTGGCGCTAGCCTGCCTTTAGCAGCCTTCTTTTCCAACCATCGACATACAAATCGAAGTGCTAGCGAGTCCAGACAGCATTCGTGTTTTTGGTTTGCGGTCGGGGGGCTCTCTGCCGCCGAGGCGATGGCGCGGCGCGACAATTTCAAAATACCACTTCTCATCGCTTGTTTCGCGTTTCGTCCCACTGTGCATCGCCTCGGCGGCGGAGAGCCCCCCCCCCCCCACCCCCCCCCCCCCCCCCCCCCCCCCCCCCGCCCGCAAACCAAAAACACGAATACTGTCTGGACTTGCTAGCACTTCGATTTGTATGTCGATGGTTGGAAAAGAAGGCTGCTAAAGGCAGGCTAGCGCCGGAGGCAAGGTTAGCGTCAACGCACAATGATCCAGAAATGCCGAAAGGCGGAAAAAAATCCCGCGGTGGCCTGACTGGTCCAAAACGGTTCTAATATGTGCCTTGTTGCTAAAAAAAAGTGTTTTAGGACCGTATTGAGGCAGTTGAGATACAGTTTGTGGGTCAAAAATAAGTTATTTACTAAATTTTGAGTAAAATCATGTAAATCTTTTTTTTTTCTTTTGGCTGACCATCTATTTATAATCAATCTTAACTAATAATTGATGCTCGAATGAAACTCGAAACAAAAATAAAGTATCAATTTAAAACAAAAAATAAGTATCACAATATATCAAATAGAGAAAATCACGACGATTCTTCCATTTGCCAGTCTGGTGGTGTGTAGTCGCTGGCAACTGCTGAACCAATGGTCGAACTCTCGAGCAGGACTTTCAAAGACAAAAATACCAAAACCTCAGAGACCTAGTTTTTTAGATTTTCGTCTAAGTGTCATAAACATTGTATTAAAACATGTGATTATTGCTAGTTTTAACTTTTCTCATTACCCAACCGTTCAGACTGAATACACAGTCCACCTGGAAAAGGCAGCATATGGGTACACTCACCACTTGCTTTTGAAGTGCATAACTGCACTTCCTTGAAGCCCCCCTCCCACCCCTCCCTCAGTTTCAGTTTAAGGACCACAAAAGATGCAACAACGAAAAAAAGCAAAAATTTGAGTTTTTCCCCGACTTTGGACCCGATTTAGGCACAGGGCTGCAACTGGCTGCACCTATCGTTGACGGATCCTTAAAGCACACCGTAGTGAGAGTCAAATGCCGGTTAGGGAACAACAAAGGCTCCCAAAGAAAAAAAGATCTGCTCCGCCTAAAATCAAGTTATAGCTGTCTTTTCAGCATTCAAAAACCGCAACAGTGGCAATACAGACGTCTTCAATGTAAAATCTGGCTCTGGCATCATGTAGAGGGCATCAAGACGTTTCTGGAAACATATAAACATAAGGCATTACGACAAAGCATCACAAAAATATTCGTGTCAAAAGTTCATGCTAATTTGCAACAATGCAAAGTCCTGAAAACACTTAACTTTGAGGCCTAAAACCACCATGTATCCATTCTTGAAACTAAAAACTGAGGTCATATTCGTTCTCTCCGGACATTTTTCATTCGATTTCACTACTTGGATTCTTTAAAATCTTAAAAAAATAATAAAGGATTTTTTCCGCCTTTTGGCATTTCTGGATCATTGTGCAACGCCTAGCGTAACTGGCAGAACTGGCCTAACATCGCGAAGCACCTACTTTGTAATATCGTCAGGAATCAGTTCCCCACCCTCAAAAAAAAATAAATTGAGATTTAAGCAAAGATTGGAACCTTCTATAATTATCATCGCTTTTTTAACGTTTCGTCCCACTGTGCGCTGCCGGCGCTGCACGGTGGGACGAAACGCGGGAAAAGTGGTAATAAGTGGTATTCTTGAAACTGAGTGGCGGGTCATACAAAACTATTGGATATGGGCAATGAAGGTCTGGGCTACACGGAACAGTAATTTGTTTGACAATATAACAGGCGGGTGAGCCCCTGCGGATCTCCAAACTTGACCCATTTTCAGATTTCCGTGAATCCATTGCAATGGGTGTATATTTTTCCTTCTGGCGGTCACATCCTTTATGATAACGGTGTAATGTTGTATGTTTTTGGAAAGCTAGCAACCTGACAAATCTGACGCATACCTTAGATTTTCTATTGGGTCACTTAGTTAAGTGTAATAAGGGAGAGTGGGGTAGTTCCGGACACGGGCTAATTCCGGACACTTTGATTATCACTAGGTAGGTCAAAAGCCCGCCTAACAGATGAGGATAATCACTTAAAAATGATAAGTCCAAATCGCCAAGGTCGGAGGTCAAGCCGTTTGGCCGTGGTCGCTCCACGAATTTTGAGTACCATCAAAAATGGGCAAAAGCTACATCTCAACTTGCTATTTCCATGTAAATATCGTACCTTAACGTCAATGTCAGTCCCATGACTAAAATTTTGTCATGTTATATGGTCCTTAGACTTCACTTTGGCGTTTCGCGAGTGGTCGCATGTCTTGCCGCTTTCTTACAATTGGACTTTGAAGCTATATACTACCTGTGGGGTAAATCCGGACAAAAAGTGTTGTTTTCTTGAATTTCCCGCATAATGTTAGTATGGTGTGTTCAAAATTGAGAACATACTTCTCCACCATTAAGAAGGATAAAGAAAGAACGAAAAATAGCGTTGTATCGAAGTTAAAAGGTCAACTGAAGGCAGTGGTGTTACTTCAGGGGTTTTGATAGAATCTTTTTCTTATAAAATGGCTTTAAGTAAGAATCAAACAGTGCATGTTCAAACAAATCTCCTTGTACGCCTTCTAAGCATGCCTCACATCAAAACAAACGATACCAAGCTCACGTGGTGTCAAAGTTAAAGGTCGTCCGGAATTGCCCCATAGGTCGTCCGGAATTACCCCAGGCTGGGGTAATTCCGGACACGTGCAGTGCTTCAGTTAAGCCGCTGTATCTCGCTAACCGATAATGAGATTTGGCTTTCACGTATATCATTTTAAAGGTAAAGGTTCAAACTTTACTCTTTTTTAATAAAATTTTGCCCACGACGCACTTCTAAGCTTCAAGAGCGAAAACAAAAAAAGCGTCCGGAATTACCCCACTCTCCCTTACGTTGTTAAAAGTGTTGCACATTTAACGATATTTCAATTATTGGAGTACAATAGGTTAAGTTGTGAACATTTGCGAACGGTTCTGCCACATGTCCGTCATAAAGTAGCTTCTCCTCTTTCCGACCAATTTGGCCAATCGCCGCCCATCTCCGCCCCTTCGGAGAAAAAGGGCGTTAAAAGTGCCTCGCAAACGAGCTTCGACGCAGCATTTCTGCGGCGTTGGCGAGCCTTCAGGCCTTAAGCAAATTGACGAATGCTGTCTCGACTTGCAAATACTTCGGTTTGTACGCCAATGGTTTGCAAAGAAGCCTGCCGAAGGCGGGCTGGTGCCACAGTTCAAGGTTGGTTTCATCATCAAGCGCGATTTGTTGTTACTGGCATAACATCGCGAAGCAATTTTTTCCGAAATTGCCAGAAATGAGTTCTATACGTTCTCCACCTTTGAATTCCCCCGATTAGTGATTTTGGCAATGATTTAGAGGGTCCTATAATTATTACCACTTTTTTCGAATTTCGTCCCACTGTGCGCCAGCAGTGCCTGCTTGCCGCGGCCTCGGCCAAAGGCGTCATCGTGCACCCTACCGGGTCGTGTCCTGGTTTTGCAGAGAGGTATCGCTGAGACCTTTCCATGGATATCTTGGCTTTGTTCTACAGGGTGATTCCCAATACTTGGAACAAAAGCAGAGGGCTGATTCCGTCGGCCAAGGGGATCATTTTTCACCCTTTGAAGTAGTGGGCGCAAATACACCGTTTCCGATATAACGGGCCGTTAGTAATTAGTCATTGCACGCGGGACGTAGACCACTCTCCACAGGGAGGCGTGTGGAGGGCTGCCTACCTCGTCCCACTGTGCAACGGGGCGCGACAGTTTTCCACTGAAGAGGGGTATTTTCGCCGAATTTTCGGCGGGACGTTCCAAAAAAAGTTTTAGCGTGCATAGTCCTAGGCGTCAATTTGAATTTTGGCCTAACGATCACGAAAATCGGGTTCTTAGCCCACTGTGCGTCGGTCCGCAAGGTTGCACTCCCCTATTTCCGCGCCCCTGCAGCCAGGAGAAGCATCTAGCCTCCCGGCGCTCCGGCGACCCGGCACAGGTCTGGTACGGTATCTTATCTAGCCTTCCCTCTCCCACACCAAACATCCACTGCATTACCTCTCGCGCGTCAAAAGTACCCCGAGTACACTGAAAAAGTTTTCGTGACTTAACGACAAATTTTTCAACGAATACTTCGTAAATCTGACGAATAACTCGCAAACTCGAAGAAACGAAAAACTTGTAAAACACTTAATAGGAATTGTTCGTAAAATTCTTTGAAAAATAGTTACAAAAAGCACAAAAGCTGCCAAACTTTACGAGTTTTTCGTAACAAAAACGAGTAATTCGTCGTTATATTTGTCGTAAAATTACAAATATGTACTGGGAAAATTTCTTTCATGGATAACTCGTACGAAAAGTTACTAAACATTCGTAACATTACGAAACATTCGCACCAAACCGACTATTTCGTAAGCTTTTCTCGAAACATTCGTAAATTTACGAATATTTTGTAAAATTGTTACGAAATATTTGTTTAGATGAATAAACGAAGCACATGTTAATTTTTTAAACGAATCACTCATAACACTCTACGAATTATTCGTAAAATGACGGATCATTCATAGATTTAATGAAAAACTCGTCGTTACATTGTTCGTAAAATAACGAATTTACTCTGGGAAAATTTCTGTCCGAGTAATTTGTAATTTTACGACAATTTTTTTTTCAGTGTAGGATCAGCCAGGGGAGCTGTCTACAACATTCGTCATTAGCCCAGAATGCAGACGATTTATTGTTATTTTGACGATCCAAAAACTTGGTTTTAAGGAGTGGCACATTTTGTGTTTAAATCATTTTTCGATAGGATTGTTAAATAAAGTTCTTCAATTGTTGTGCGTAAATTTATGTTTTACTCGTTAACGGACAATTTCCACGGTTTTTTTTATTGTTTTTTTTTTTGTTTTTTTCTCGTAGAAGAAACATTTTGGCGGTTTTTGTGATGTAAAAGGCAGCGAATATAGAATCTAAAACTCGGAAACAATAAGGGTTCTTGGAAACCCCTAAATTAAAATATGAGCAATAGAGCAGAATGGGTCGCAACATGTTTGCCAACATGAATTAACTTTCATCCCTTTCCATCCCTTTCATCCCTTGACGTCTGGGCTGGAGCTTGACCCTCGTTCCGCCAACCAAATGGCTCGTAATGCCAAAGGCCATGTTGTCAGTGAGGCTCTGCAGGTCCTTGTGGTCGTCGACGGGCAGCACCTTGAAGGCCCTCAGCGTTGTGGCAAGGAAGGTCGTCGTGCTCATCATGGCATACTGGCCTCCGATGCAGTTCCGGGGGGCGGTGCCGAAGGGGATGTAGGCATAGGGGTGGCGGTTTTTGCAGTTCTCGGGCAGAAAGCGGTCCGGGTCGAACACCTCGGGTCTGTCCCAGTGCTTGGGGTCGCGGTGCGCGCCGAAGATGTTGATGGCAACAATGGTGCCAGCTGGAATGGTGTGGCCGCACAGCTCGGTCTCCTCGTAGCACTGGCGGGCGACAAAAGGGCCGGGTGGGAACATTCGCAGGCCCTCTTTGATCACGTGATCCAGGTAATAGAGTCTGAAAAAAAAAGGAAGATGATTGCAGATCAAAAGCAGAAACATTATGAGCCTCGGAAGGCATTTTTTATATTAGGAAAGATAAATAACGGGACGGGGCTCATGTCCTGTATGCCACCAAATTTCGTCAAAATCAGAACAGGCCGATGTTAATACCTGCCTGTCTTGAATAAATTTGCTTATTTAAAATTTCTGCTTGTCTACTAACTTGGGGAGGTCCTCCACGGTGACGTCCCTGTCGCTGTCCCCGAACACAGAGACCAGTTCGGCGTGCACTCGGGTCTGCACCTCGGGCTGCATCGACAGCAGCTTCAGCATCCAGCTCAGAACGGAAACATTCGTCTCGACGGTTGCAACCAAGAAGGTCCTGAACTCGTCCAAGACGGCGTCTTCCCCCATTTGTTTGTTCTGTCCATCAGGGACCTCGAGCATGATGTCCATGAGAGTCTTGTTTGCCCGCTCGAAGGCACAATTATTCTTGCTCTTTTCCAGTTGTTCCCGCTTCTCTGCGATGAGCTTTCTGCTAAATGTCTCGACGATGGCGTACCTCCTCTGAAAATCCCTGCCCATCGGAGTCATCGCGAACACGAGATTGGACCAAAGAAGTGGGTTGAAGGAGCGCGAGTTGACGGAGCGCATATACAGATCGACGAACTCGGCGATGGTCACGAGATCCTTGTTGTACTGTGAGCTGTCTTCTGTTATAGTTGTGCGGAGGAAAACCCTCATAAATGTTTTTCTTAGGCCTTCGAGGACGTCCACCTCCTGGTTGGTGACTAAGCGGTCCACATAGCCCTTGGCCTCTTCGCTAAAAATGTCCACGAAGCGGTTCAGGACTTTCTGGGTGAATCCGGGCGCGAGCCACTTGCGGTGTGCTTTCCATTCGGCACCGTTTAGAGTAACAAGACCTTTCTTACCGCCACCTTCTGCCATAAAGTTGTACATGAAAGCTGGCTTGTCGTTGAACTCCTTGCGACGCACTAGCTCATCGAGTTGCTCGGGGTCTTGGATCGCCACAAACAAAGTGTTAAAGATAGAAATACGAAACATCTCCCTGCGGCCGCTTGCGAACCGAAGCAACGTCTTCATCGCTGTGTCCGAGTTCACGAAGACAAAGTCCAGGGCGTTGCCGAGGAGCGGGAGCGAGGGTGGCCCGGGGATGGCCAGCTCCAGCTTCCTGAAGTGCAGGTATTTGGTGAGGAAGGGCGCCAGCAGCACGGCTGCGGCGGCCAGGACAGCCAGCGCCATCACTTCGGTCCCAAGGGCCATGTCTGCTCTCCTAGCCCGCGCGGCGAAAACTAGGCCAGAGCGCACCCTGTTTTCGTGTGAATAGAACGCCCGCTCAACCGCTCTGGTCGGCGGGACCCCGGACGCTATACACTTCAGGAAAAAAAAACTACGGAAAGTACTGTTAATTTAAACACAGTGTCTCTCCGTACCCAAAACTTCGGAGATCTCCGTCCTTTTAAATACGGAACCTTCCGTACTTTTTGGTGTTTATCTCTCTGTAGTCCGAGCGTCCACCTCATTGGTCTCCGAGGACGTCGACTGGCACCTTACAAGGGAACTATGTTAGGTGTTACATCCAGATTTTCTTCATATTCGGGATTTCAGGAGGGCACCATAATAGATTAAGGTCGCGCATAGTAGTTCGTGCCCAAATACATTACAACACCCCCATAACGGACCATTAAGAATTAAATTTTAATTTTGAAAGAGGGATTTTGAGGGACTTTTGGGGTCGTTCTGAACCCATCTTTCAACATTGAGTTTTATGTCATTTCCGATGTTTTTTGGCATGCTGATCTTGATGACCGTTTTGAGCTCCGGCAAGGTCTTAACCCATGTTGCAGGTAGTTTTGGCAACTCTGGCGAAAATGGTATAACGTGGTAGAACAAATTATTTTCGGCCACGTTTGACCATGGACGAAGGATTTGTTCGTCCTTGGTCGAACGTGGCCGAACGTGGTCGCACATGGTGTTCGTCCAAATGATAATGGTGTTTGACCGTGGCAAAAGACACCTGTTCGACCTTCGACCGTGGTAGAAGGAACCTGTTGGGCCGTGGCAGAAGCAACCTGTTAAACACTGGCTGGTAATTATGTAGCACAAAGCATTTGCAACAAAGAACAAAGCTATGAATGTTGAGTAATGGACGCAGAGTAAATAAGCATGAGAGCCAAAGAAGTTCCTTACGGCGAGATGAGTTCACTAACGTTCATAGTTATATACAAAAATATTTCTTTTATTGTGGCCGTATTGTGGTATGAGAATTCAAAAGAAACACCTCACTGAGTTTGTCCCGAGACCGTCCATTCTTATGCGATAAATCAGAAAATCCTTACAAAGGACTTTAACGAAAATAAATGTACATTCACGCAATAACATTAAAAAAATCGCGAAGAAGAAATTAGGTGAGCTTGGAGCGAGAAAGAAGGGTTTTACGATTTTTCACGTTTTATTCCATTTAAATTATCTTTGCATTGAAAAAATCAATTGCACTAAAAAATATTTTCTTTTCATTTAAAAATTAAAAACAGGACAGAAGGAGATAAAATCGGGAGTGGCTCAATTGAATTACGCCCGTTTGAACGATATCATATTCTTAATGAAAATAATGATTCCAGTTTATATTTGAAAAATAATGGAAAATAATGGGAATTCTTGTAAATTTATTTAAATTGTTGAAAAAAATATTTTAATCAAGCAAACTGATCAGTGCGTTGCCTCTGCGTGGCAGAAGTTGGATCGATTTGACCTGACACGGCAGCCATGGGGAATGTTGGCGTGACTCCGGGCAGGAGGGACTGCACAGGCGCAGGGTGCCTCTGGTTTGGGGTAGGGGCGGCGGATACTGGATGCAGCTCAGTACCACTACTGCCAGTCAGCCCGCTGACAGAGGGATTACGCTGCAGGCCTAAATGCTGGAGGCGCGGGGCTCGAAACCTGTGGCGTTTTTATATCTCGGTCGAGGTAGCCGGTATCCGCTGCGAATTGGGTATGATCTGTCGTGTCTAGGGTAGGTTAGGTTAGGATGGGCTGGAAACCATTAGTTTCACGGGACCCCTCTTATCTATCCGACGGGGACCCTGCGTTTGTGCAGTTCTTCCTTTCCTCGAGTCCGCCGAGGCCCGAGTCAGGACGCATTTCCTATGGCTGCAGTGTCAGGTCAAATTGGTCTAACTTCTGCCACGCAGAGGCACCGCACGTATCGGTTTGCTTGATAGAAATTTTTTTTTTCAATAATTTTGATAAATTCACAATAATTACCATTTTTTTCCATAATGTTTTCAATATGAACTTGAATTATTATTTTAATTAAGAATAAGATTTAGTTCAAACGGACGTAATTTAATTGAACCCATCCCATAAAATCTTTTTAACATGACGGACATGGTAAAAAGTCAATATAACCATTTAATGCAATTTAATATATTTCATTGATTTATGCCAAAAAAGGATTTTTTTGGTTAAAAGGGGGTAAGCTCTAGTAGGGGTATGCTCAAGTACATACCCAAAAATTGTCGAAAACGTTTTTGAAAGAAAAATCTAAATTCAGAGACCAGAATTTTTGTCGCTCCAGAATCAATGATTTTTACATTTCTGGACGTTTTAGCGAATTTGAAAATTTTTTGGTCAAAATGATGTTTTTAAAATTTTTTAAAGAAAGATTTAAATTTAAAGATTAAAATTTTTTTCGCTCCAAAATCAAGATTTTTTTACATTTTTTGACGTTTTAGACAATTTTAATACTTTTCGGTCAAAATTATGATTTTTTGGAATTTTGGGTAGTTTTCTCGAAATTTGAATCTATTTTAAAGGGTGTAGAAATTTATTTCAGCACAAACTTTTATGCGGAAAATTAATCTCTTTAATAGTTCCAAAGATTCTGAAAATATGGTCAACATCTAGATTTAACATCTGGGACTCTTCCCTTGTAAGCTTCTAGTTGACACCAAATTTATCGCACGAATGCACACGAATCGATGTGAAACTCAAATTAAGTTGGAATATTCAAAAGTTTTCACAATGTTTTATGTTGACGTAAATTTTGCTGTGTTCAAGTGTCAGTACTAACTTCAATCCTCACGCAAAATGTAGAGAAAAGAACGCTTTTTCACGTGAAGTACACAGTTTTTCGTTTGCGGCAAAAAAGTGCTCTCGGCAAGGCTTGAAAGGTTGCTGTCATCCAAGCCGCGCGAAGCACAGGTTCCAAACCGCTGAATTTGAAACCACGTTAACGCTCCTCTGTTTGGAGTTGGGTTAAAATTCAAGCAGTGTTTCATAGACTGGGCATTCCTTTATGCGATGCAGAAGTCAGTTTCATCCCATCTCGACTTTAAAATATGGATTTTGACAAATTTTTTGGGAATCCGTCACACTGTGCGCCTGGAGGAGGGCCGGGGGAAGAACCGAGGGAAGAGCAGGCTCAGTAGATCCAGTCGGTAGATGACGTTTACTCGCTCAGAAGGCACAAGCTTCGGGGCAGGACTTGCTCTACTTAGATATTAGAGCTAGTCCTGCCCAAGGGCACTGTTCCAAGTCAGTAGGTCAAAAAATAGTAGGTCCCGAAAAGGACAAAGACATGCTAGCATGTTTTAAGACAGAAATTGCCCTACCGCTTGCATAAATATTGAGTAGGGCATGTTTTGAACTAGCGTCGTGCTCCTGACAGAGAAGAGACGAGAAAATAATAGTAGGTTAAAAAATAGTAGGTCCCGTGATATACACCCGTCGCAACGACTTCAACCATTCTGCTTGAGCCGCTGTAGGCGATCCAAAGTTATACTTTCGGTGTATTTACGAGAAACGAATGTTGCTTGTTATTTGGAGCAATGCTAGTTAAACAGTAGTTTTTTTCCGGTCAGGAGTGAAACTGGCATCTTCAAGATCTCAAACAATAAGGTTTAGGTGGCTTTAACTTTCTTTGGGGGGGGAAGGGGGTCTGGAGTCGCGAAAAGTTGACTGTGGGGTCGCGAAAATTTCCTGCCATTATTTTGGGGTCGCGAGCCGTAAAAGGTTGAGAACCGCTGGGTTAGTGCTTGCTGCGGTCGACCCGCAGTCGGCAGCTTCCCTGATCGCGTAGTGGATGTGCTCGCTACCACCACGCTACTGCCGCGGGTTCGGTTCCCGCTGCCTTTTTTTTTACTTCGTCTCCCATGGCCTAAGATCTGTCGCGAGTAGCGTTAGATCAGTCCCGAGTAGCGAAAGATCTGTCCCGAGCCCGTTAGGTTTGGTTAGGATAGATTGGACTATTAAGTTTAGTTTTAGGGACGCCTTCTGTCAGCCCACACGGCTGCCCTCCCCTCCTTCCCCGCCTCTTTCTCTCGGAAACACAACCCTGGTACGAAGTCAAATCTAGCAACGCCCCTACCCTGCAAAGTTAGCAACACCCAAAACGTTCTACCAAACAGCTAGAAAAAAAGTAGTTTTGCCCTATTTCAAAAGTTTGAAATTTCCTTCCCACTTTTACCATTTTCAAAAGATGTTTTAATTAAGATATAAAACTACCAATTCAAATGTCACCCAAAAATTCCAACTTAGTAATTTTTCAAATTATTACAATGTTGGTATATAATACCCCAATCCGGTTGTCTGTTGCCAAGCAATACAAACAAATTTCATCGGAGGACTTATGACAGTACTTTCTAGAAAGTGTTCATAAATATTCCAAGGAACACTGAAGATGGACATAGAAGATGTGGAGGTGTTTGCACACCAAATTCAAAACATTTAAACAGTTTTAAAATGAACCCCTATTATATATGATAATTTGTTTTCAGAAAGTTAGTCTTGCGTTGACATTTTCACTGAAGATTGACAAAGAAGATGTGGAAGTATTTGCACACCAAATTTAATACATTTAAACAGTTTTAAAATGAAGATGGTTTACAGCTGTATAATTTTGTACAAACATGATATTACAAACAAAGGTAAGACTGCGAGCGAACGAGCGACGCGAACGTAAATTAGTTTTGAAGAAACTGTTAAAAATTCGAGATGTCCATTGTTACCAAAACGTTTACCCGCGTTTCGCCGGTTTCCGGCTGTCTAGTGCATTTTTTATTCTTTTTGCATGAATTTTTGGCCGCGGGGCTCAAATGGGGCTCAGTTCTGGGCTCAATCTGGTCTCATGTCGGGGCTGTAGATATTGGGGCTCAGTCGGGGCTCAAGTCCGGGCTCAAACCAGACTCAGATCGGGGCTCTATCCGGGCTCAGGCCGGGGCTCTGGACATCGGGGCTCAAGTCAGGGCTCAAGGCGGGGCTCAACTCGGGCTCAGGTCAAGGCTCAGACCATCGGGGCTCAAAGGGGACGGGGGTCATGTCCTGTATGCCTGAGGCACTTGTCGCGGAACAACCTATGCTGACTGGGGTGTCTCTATGTGCCCCACACCCAATAACACTTAGCATAACTAAAGCTGCGCTAAGTGCAGCTTACATAATTAAGTTTGATGGCGTCATTTGCAGTACACGAGTTGCTTGGGGCCTATGTAATTACCCAACTGCTTGGTAACAGTATCGCGGTACTAGAGTTGTTTTTTTGCGACTTATAAGTAGGAGCAGTGAGCCATTCCGCCTTTTGCCAGCGTCTTCGTCGGTCACCCGTGCCCCGAGAGCTCCAACACGATACACCCAGGTGCGTACATTCAAGACATTGAATTCTTACGCAAGCGGTCTCATGTTCAAAACTGTGGACGTCGGGCGGCCAGATCACGTAGTTCCGGGAAGCAAAAACAGTCCTTGTTTTGAGACGGACATAGTGTGGACGAACGTTGTAACTTACGCACTGCTTTATTTGGTTGCATTCTACGGTTTGCCCTGGTTCATTATAGCAGACGTGGATATTTAGTAACTATTTGTTTCAATCTTGGGCAGGGATACCCAAATCGAAACAAAACCAGGCTGTTACGACGACAGGTTGCATTTCTGACAAAAAAACCGGTATCCCGAATCAACTCCACCTATAATAATTTGTGGGGAATTCGAGACATTTAAACTCAAAGTTTCGTTTACCGGTGTGAAGTAAGCGTGTCCCAAACTTGCCAGCCCGAAAAAAATTACACCAATCGTTAGATTTTCGTTAGTTTTTGTTTGTTGTGATAAAATCAGGATTTGTTTTAATATAGCTTTCAAGTTGAAACACATTTTAAGCGCCCGCCAACTGCACGTGAAGACAGCGGGACCCAAACGCTCACAAACCCCCCTTCAAGGCTAAATTTACGCGTTTTGTTAGTTTTTGATTGTTTTGACGTCACTTGCCTTGTTGAGACACGCGGTACGCGTCAACAGCATTATGGTTCCCGGCAAATTCCCATAGTAAATAGGTGAAGTTAAAAAAAAAATCTTTTGCTTTATTGGCTGTTCTTGGATTGTTTCAATTTGTTTTGCACTCAAAATCCGTTTTTGACGCTCCAAGTACTCGGGAATCGACTTTATATTGATTTGGTGTCCTTTTCACATTCTGACCCAAATATATCAAAGGCGACTTCAATTTGTTTATATGCAATAGCTGACGTTGGTATTTGATTGTTTTGCCATCACTTGCTTCGTTGAGTCACGCGGTGCGCGTCAACAGCGTTCTGGGTCCGGACAAATTCTCATAGCAGATAGATAAAGATCAAAAAGTTTTCTCTTTTGCTTTTTTGGCTTTTCTTGGTTTGTTTTCATTTGTTTTGCACTCAAAATCCGTTTTTGACGCTCCAAGTATTCGGGACTCGACTTGATATTGATTTGTATCCGCTAAATTCACATTCTGACTTAAATAGATCAAAGGCGACTTTAATTTGTTTATATCCAATCGCTGACGTTAGTTTTTGATTGTTTTGACGGCACTTGCTTCGTAGAGTCACGTGGTACGCGTCAACAGCGTTATGGGTCCGGGCAAATTCCCAAAGCAGATAGATAAAGATCGAAAAGTTTTCTCTTTTGCTTTTTTGGCTTTTCTTGGTTTGTTTTCATTTGTTTTGCACTCAAAATCTGTTTTTGACGCTCTAAGTATTCGGGACTCGACTTGATATTGATTTGTATCCGCTAAATTCACATTCTGGCCCAAATAGATCAAAGGCGACTTTGATTTGTTTATATCCAATCGCTAACGTTAGTTCATGATGGTTTTTGACGTCACTTGCTTCGTAGTGTCACGCGGTACGCGTCAACAGCGTTATGGGTCCGGGGAAATTCTCATAGTAGATAGATGAAGATCGAAAAATTTTCTCTTTCGCCTTTTCGGCCTTTTTGGCCCGCCCTTCTATTCAAAAAATAGGGGGAGGGCATATGCATTTGCCTTTGTGTCTGTGTGTCGTCGTTGTCGTCGTCTGTGTACAAGGAAGGAGTTGAGCTGGAGTGACCAGATTTGGAGGGTACTTCAGGAGGGCCGTCCGAACAAACAATCCGGTGGTGCAAATCCCGTCCGACCCGCGCAAGGCCTGCAGCAGCTGCATCATGGTTTGCATGGGCGGGAGGGGGATTTCCGCCATTATTGGTGCTAGCAGGGCACATAGGGGTATTTTTGGAATCAGGGCGACGAGACAAGATGAATGGACCTGGTCCCGACCCCATCGGCCGCTTTTACAAGTTGGCCAGATCAGGATCTTCAAAAAAGGGGGTCGACCGACTAAAAAAATTTATTGCAGATTTTGATTGGTCTCAGCAAGACCTTTTCAACGAGGGGTCGGAAAGGGGGTCCAGGAGCCCGACTTCGTCTATTAGTCACATCAGGATCTTGAAAAAAGGGGGTCGACCGACTGAAAATTTTTACTTAAGTTTTCGATAGGTCTTGGCAAGACCTCTTCAACGAGGGGTCGGAAGGGGGGTCCAGGAGCCCGCCTTCATGAGTTATGTGAAAAAGTGCGACGGGCTCGTTTTGCGCTCCTGCTGTGCCTCCATTGCAAGGAGTTGCAGTAGCATGGCAAATATGAGTATTTTCAGAATGAGGGCTAAGAGACAAATGAAATGGGCATATTCTAAGGACAGTTGGAGTAAAAAGTGTAAGGACTTTTGCATATTGTGAATAGAAGGGCGGGCCTAAGTCACGATGGTACATCGATAACTTTGCCTTACCCGCTCACGGGGTGTTTGATGAGAGCGGGCCGAAGGCCCGGGCCTTCGACTGGCCAAGTTGGGTCTGATGCGAGGGCCGAAGGCCCGAGGAAAGGCCGCCGGCAGGCCAAGCTGGGCCGGCCCCCTGTCGAACCGAGTTGCCGGCGCAGCGAAGCGGAGCTGGCAACTCGGTTCGACGGAAGGTCGGGCCCTAGCTTGTTTTGGTTTGTTTCGATTTATTTTGCACTCAAAATCCGTTCTTGAAGCTCCAAGTACTCGGAAGTCGACTTGATATTGATTTGGTGTCCGCTACGTTCACATTCTCACCCAAATATATTTAAGGCGACTTTAATTTGTTTATACGCAATTGCTGACGTTAGTATTTTATTGTTTTGACGTCACTTGCTGGGTTGAGTCACGCGGAATCCATCATCATCGTTCAGGGTCCGGGAAAATTCTCATACTAGATAGATGAAGATCGAACAATTTTCCACCTTGCTCTTTTGCCTTTTCTCGGTTTGTTTCGGTTTGTTTTCCACTTGAAATTCGTTCTTACCGATCCAAGCATTCGGGAGGGTCTTGTTTCTGATTTAGTGCCGGCTTAATTAAAAATTGACGCCTGGGACTGTTTGACACTAGATTCCTGCTCTCAACTGTCCATTGAGTCTAGATCAAGTCTCGGTTTGCTCGTAGGAAAATTCGTTTATGAGTGGTTGGGAGCCAAAGTCGAATATTCCACTTTTATTTGCATGCTTTTAGGTAAGTTATACATTTTATTCCGTTGAGGTTCTTGATACGAACCAAGCCGATTGGGCTCCACCCATCTACTCATTCTTATTTTATACTACATACTAAAGTGCTCTCAACTACCCAGGGTACTTATTTAGTCAAAGTCAGTCCATTGGAAACGCGTTATCTGTTACAAAAATGCCTTAAAATACCATTTTCCGAAACAAATTGGAAATAAAAGTGAGTTACCTCTCTTCTCCATCGCCGTTTTTTGATGCGATTGGGAGAGGGATAGCGTACCTTCCAGGCGCACTTTACCGCTCACAAGGGAACATATTCAGGTGATACACTCAGATTTTGACCAAACCTTTTTTTTTCGTCAGGGTACTATATAAGATTAAGAATGCACCCCAAAGTTCGTGCCAAGATACATTATTTCAACTCGAAACGATTTTTCCAAAATACGAAGTTTTGACCTTTTTCCCCAAAATAGGCCAATTTAGAGCAAAATTTTAAAGTTCGAGTTTTATATTCTTTCCACTATTTTTCGGCATGCTGAGTACCAAAAGGGCATTTATTATAACTTTTAACCACGTTTAGGGGTTCAAAATGTAATTTTTAGCCTAAATTTTGTCAAATTTTCGCTGTGATAGATCACAGTACATCAGAAAATTAAAAGTAGAGATTCGCGTTGTTCCTTTTGTATCTAGGTCTGCTGCCTATTTGAACACTAAACTCCATTTCGGGCATCACATTGGGGGTTTCGACACAAATTTCGCCTGATATTTTTGCCGCCTTGGGTTTATTCGCGTGTGAGAGTGAAAGGACGGGCTCCGGATCGTTCCTGATGTTCACTAGGCTGTTGACTAAAATAATGACACCCATTTTACTTTTTAACTACTTTTCGAGTAAGGGCGTTTAATGCGGTTGCTTGTCGATTGAGTGACTCTCAATAGGGACTATCAATGTGAATCCCGCTAATGTTGCACGACTTCTAGTGTATCATTACATTCTGGAACCGTGCTCCCCTCTCAACACCGAGGAACAGGAACTCGAATGCGCACAAATACGTGTTACGCAAGAAATAGTTCTCCTTCTGTCTTTTCGTACCCACTGCAAACTCAAGGGTGAGAATTCTTGCCATACTGAGGCGAGGATCGAATTTCTCGCCAAACTTTGGCGAGAATCAAATTTCACGCCAAATTTTGGCGAGAATCAAATGTCTTAGCAAAATGTGGCAATAGTTGTCACCCTACACTACTTTATATGAGGAAACACCCTACATTAAATGTTCCTTGCAGATAAAAGACACAAAATGGAATTATTTTTTGTTGGAATATATCTGAATGGTGTGTTTCCTCATATCTCAAAAAGAGTTAGGTGGCAATTATTGCCATATGAATCATTTGATTCTCACCAAAATTTAACGAACAATTTGGTTCTCGCCACAGTTTGGCGAGACTTTTTTTTCTCGCCAAGTTTTGGCCATCAGTCTCATCTTTCAATTTTCAGTGCCGGTCAAGCACAGTACTTAGACATGGCAGCGTAGTAAAACTGGTAAAACTAATGCGTAATTCGATTCTTGAGTCAAGCATAAAGTTACGCTTCACGACGTTACGTTTGAAACGAATCATTGACTAGAATTTTCTGCATGCCCATAGATACACTAACTTTTTTAAAAAAAGTCGTAAAATTATGAACTATTTTTGTAAAGTATTTTTGCATAGTATATTTATATTTTCACGAATAATTCTACGACGAATGATTCATTATTTTTATGAAATACTCGTTTTTTTTACGAATGCTGCATTAGGACAAATGAATCATTCATAATATTCACATTCACATAATATTTATAACAATGAATGTTTCGTAACGAGTTTTTTTGTGAAAGCATCACGAGCCTTTCGTTATTTTACGAATGATTTATAATTTTCTTTGTGAGCCATTCGCAATATTACAAATCATTCGTAATGTTCGTAATCATTCGTGAATGTTTTAATTTTTTTAATGAGCCATCCTCAACAGCCTAGTGAACATCAGGAACGATCCGGAGCCCGTCCTTTTACTTTCACACGCGAATTAACCTGAAGCGGCAAAAATATCAGGCTAAATTTGTGTCGAAACTCCCATTGTGATGCCTGAAATGGAGTTTAGTGTATAAATAGGCAGCAGACCTAGATACAAAAGGAACTTCGCAAATCTCTACTTTTAATTTTCTGATGCACTGTAATCTATCACAGCAAAAATTTGCTGAAATTTAAGCTAAAAATTACATTTAAACCCCTAAACGTTGTTAAAAGTTATACTAAATGCCCTTTCCGTGCTCGGCATGCTGAAAAATAGTGGAAAGAATATAAAACTCGAACTTTTAAATTTTGCTCTGAATTGACCTGTTTTGGGGAAAAAGGTCAAAACTTCGTAATTCGGAAAAACTGTTTCGAGTTGAAATAATGTATCTTGGCACAAACTTTGGGGTGCATTCTTAATCTTATATGGTACCCTTACGAAAAAAAATTTGGTCAGAATCTGAGTGTATCACCTCAATATGTTCCCTTGTTAGAGCGAGAAAGAAGGGTTTTACGATTTTTCACGTTTTATTCAATTATAAATATATTTGCATTAAAAAATCAATTCCACTAAAAAAGTAAAAAATATTTTCTTTTCGTTTAAAAAATAAAAACAGGACAAAAGGAGATATAATCTTTAAAACATGACGGACATGGTAAATAGTCAATATAACCATTTAATGCAATTTAATATATTTAATTGATTAATGCCATAAAAAGGATTTTTTGCTTAATAGGGGGTAAGCTCTAGTAGAGGTATGCTCTAGTACATACCCAAAAATTGTCTTAAACGTTCTTGAAAGAAAAATCTTAATTCAGAGACCAGAATTATTGTCGCTCCAAAGTCAAACATTTTGACTTTTTTGGACGTTTTAGCGAATTTTAAAATATTTTGGTCAAAATGATGTTTTTAAAATTTTTTAAAGAAAGATCTAAATTTAGACACTAACATTTTTTTCGCTCCAATTAAAAGTTTTTTACGTTTTTTGACGTTTTAGACAATTTTGATACTTTTCGGTCAAAATTGGGTTTTTTGGAAATTTTGGTAGTTTTCTCGAAATTTGAATCTATTTAAAAGGGTGTTGAAATATATCTCAGCACAAACTTTTATGCGGAAAATTAATCTCTTTTATAGTTTAAAAGATTCTGAAAATATGGTCAACATCTGGATGTAACACCTGGGACCCTTCCCTTGTAAGAGTGCTCATGCGAAGTCGCTCTGAGAAGTCCTATGTTATTATTTTTGAATTTGTGAAAGGCATTGCACCTGGAATGAGGCCAAAGCGTATACACTGCGATTTTAAAAGAGCAGTGATTAATGCCTTTGGGATTGTTTTTCCTGGTACTGATATTGTAGGATGCCTATGGCTGGTAAGTTTTTTCAGTTTTAAATATGGTATAATTTTGATTGTGAAACTACAATTATTCTTTCTAATTCTAGTGTATAGGACGAAAAGGTACCAAGCTTCAACCTGCTCAACTTTCCTCGATGAATGACTCGATTCACTCACGCTGTCTTTGTGCCACCCCTCTTCTCCCTCCTGCCCTGATTGCTGCCACTGTTGAGGACTTATGGAAGGAAGTTAACCCTTTAAGACACATGTTGTACCCATACAACGTTCATTTAAAATGGGCCCCGAGTGGCTAATTTTGCTCCGATTCGACTTTTCTCACTCACATTACGTTCTACTGCACTGTCGCTTCATTTTGAGCCACCCGCCGAACTCCTCGGATGCATACAGCGCTACCAACATTGCTTGGAAAATGCCTTTTCGTAACCTCGTCCGCGCCAGAAGATTGTCAGCTATCCTAACCCTTGTAATGGCTTCTTTGATCTAAATTCAACGCGAAATTCATCCGAAACGATCAACAACCAGGTTAGAGGCCAACCGTGCTTGGTCCTGGATGGGTGGCACCACTGGGGCGCATCATAACACGAACGTTGTATACATACAACGTTATGACATCAGGGTAAGCATTTTCCCGACGTTTGGTGGTAAGTGAGGGAGGATGTTTTGGTACTACTTCTCGGTTCGAAATGATAAAATTTTACATTTTTGGTCCATACGCACTAAAATAACATGCTCTCTCGTAATTATATCTTCTTTTTGGCCCGTTGGCTCATCCGGGCATTGATGAAATTTATTCTAATATTTCGAAACTTTGAGCTAAGTTTTCAAGCAGACAAAATATTTCTTTTGGCTTTCGGAGACTTAAGGCTATTCAACACTCTTCCAAAGAGTGTTTTATAAGTAACATTTAGTTTCTTGAGCACCTGCGTGTTTATTTATCACGATGTTTCTAATGTTGTACAGGTACAACATTGTGACTACAGGTTGAGATTCTGGCGTGTGGACTCTCTTTGAGTTCCGTCTTTGATTTGAACATATAATTTAGAGCAAACTTAGGTTGCGAAGCATAGATATTGTGCTGTAGTCTCTTTCGTATCGTGGTTTAGCTATCATATAGCCGAAATAAGTCAATGGCCCTTTTTGGTATATTGATTGCACCCGCACTCATGACGTTGTATGGTTACAACGTTCACGTTTTTCAGCAGCTAAGACCATACCTTTGAGATATTTTGGGTTCTGACTTCAGTACTGAATTCCCTGATGATTTTACCATTAGGTCATGACTTCAAATATCGAAATATCTGACGGTTAAGGTGGCTAAAAACCTCCTTTATTCTCAAATGTGCTTTTTTTGACGATTTTTGGCAGTTTTTGTAGAATAAAAGGGTATAATTGATGTCCAATGGAATTGCTCTTTTATATCAAGAATATTTATACCACAACTAATGTTCGTGACTCAAAAAAGTTTCAGAAAAGAAAAAAAAATTTTAGTTGGATTTTTACCCCTCTGTCATAATGTTGTATGGGTACAACGTTCTGTAAGCGCCGAACCGTGCACCGCACAACCTCGGGACCGACAAAAATGGGTTCCTTGGGTGCCAAATAGTCGATCTAGATCATAAAAATCATGAGAAGTTACCTGGAAAAATCTCGTGACTTAAAGGGTTTAAAGCATCAGGCAGGGCTGATGAACTTGGACCATTGTTTTCTTATTTTGAAAGAGAGTGGGTGCCACGTGTACGTGATCTATCAGTTTTTGATCAGCCTGAACGTACAAATAATTGTTCGGAAAGTGATAACAAGTCAATGGCTAATGTTTTACCTCAAAACCATCCAGGCGTCTGGACTCTAACTGGTCAGTTAACTCAAAATATGCATTAGTGTAATATTTAGTAGGGACCTAAAGCGATAGTATTTTTAAAACATTATTTACTTTCAGGTGGTTTTGTTCAACTAGAACACCTTTCAAGATGTGACAACGTGGCTGTTGATGGTGGATTTGCTGTTCAGAATCCTCCAAGATGGAAAACCGCTGCAAACAACAGGACAGTACGAAGACTTACAAATCTGCTTATCAAGGAAGAAATCACACCAATCCGCTTTCTGCATGAAGTCTCGTGGGTAAACCAAGGAGCACTGAACCACGGCATAAGGACTGACAGAGATTCTGGCTCAAACAGTGACGATGACGCAGTTCTTATGAAGTAAAGACAATGATAGTAAATTAAATATCAGATACTTTGCATTTTGGTTTTAATATGTACTAATTTTTTATCTCATACAGTTTTTATTTGATACTAATTTTGACGCGACATTTTATTTATGAAATGTGAACTTTTTTTGTATGCTATATCACCTGACCGAACCATCATTTTATTGGCTGAGGGATTAGCGAAGACAGTTACTTCACTGGGGTTGAAAACTTTTTCTGTCTGTCTGTCTGTGTGTGTGTGTGTGTCCGCACTACTTCTCCCAAACGGCTCGGCCGATCGAGACGAGATTTTGCAGGGTTGTTAGGTATATCCTTGGCTCGCCACACGCAAAAATTCAGCTTTCTATCTCATTCCATTCAGTCGTACTAACGAAAAAACACTAAAAAAAACGGCTGAAAAAGTGCAACTTTTTAGTGACTTTATATTGTAGAGATATTTTTACATGGTTCCTTATGTTTTTTAAGTTCCTGATGACGAAGATGAAATCAATTTCAACCCCTGACCAAACTTTTAACTGCGAATTGGCTACCTCGGCCCGAATTTACTAACACAATCAACTTCAACCCTTCATCTTGAAAAAAGGGGGTCGACCGACTAAAAATTTTTATTGCAGATTTCGATAGGTCTCGGCAAGACCTTTTCAAAGAGGGGTCGGAAGGGGGGTCAAGGAGCCCGACTCCACCAGTTGGCCGAATCAGGATCTTGAAAAAAGGGGATCGACCGACTAAAAAATTTTATTGCAGATTTCGATAGGTCTCGGCAAGACCTTTTCAAAGAGGGGTCGGAAGGGGGGTCTAAGAGCCCGACTTCATTAGTTGGCCGAATCAGGATCTTGAAAAAAGGGGATCGACCGACTAAAAAATTTTATTGCGGATTTCGACAGGTCTCGGCAAGACCTTTTTAAAGAGGGGTCGGAAGGGGGGTCTAAGAGCCCGACTTCATCAGTTTGCCGAATCAGGATCTTTAAAAAAGGGAATCGACCGACTAAAAAATTTGATTGCAGATTTCACGTGGTGCATTACTCAATGCCTCAAAAATCCTTGAGACAGCTTGCCGAAGGCAAGCAGGGAAGCGCCGCAGGCCAAGGTAGGTGTAACGCCAGGCGTGGATTGTCGTAACTGGCGCAGCATCGCGAAGCCTGTTACGACACGGTCTTGCGTTAACCTACCTTGTGTATCTCAAGTGTTACACATGAGGGATGAAGTTTTCGCTGTAAGCTCAGTTCGGGAATCCATTGTCATACATGTACAATTAAAGATACACCATGCATATTCAGGGTAACGATTTTAAATGAGATGTTGTGCTTTGATGATGCTTTTATGATGTTCGAATTATTATAGAATAAAACATTCCTTATGTCTGAAAATATTTATTGCTTTAATCTCCCCTGACGCCAATTTTAGTGTCGTCACAATGAGACTGTCCAAGCACAAAGGCCTTGTTTTGGTAATGTTCATCGATGCAGATAGCCTTCTGTCCTATGCTCTGGTGTGACAGACACTGAATCACCAAACGATTCTGAACAAACCTCTATGTGCTCTTAAATTTCTAATTTCTTGTGTTTGGTCCCAAATTGCTCCTCTTTACTACAGTAACATCGTTTACCACCAAGTCATACAAAGTAGGCGCGCAGGAGTTTCAGTTGACATTTCCTCTCAAAAGCGCAATGGCTGTAATTTTTGAGGGGTTAAGGATTTTGCAAAAATGAGAGATGCATCTGAGTGCCTTTATTTTATTGACCTTGAAAATGTTCTAATGCTTGTTGTATGATGTAGAGAGAGGGCTCATATAGGCTGCATTACTCCAAGCTCCTAGGCTTCTGAAACAAAGTAAACAAAGGAGATGAGGTTGGGTTAGTACAACCTGCATCCTGGTCCGATCCACCAGCATGAAAATACTATGGAAAGTACAAAAGTGACTTAACTCAGAATGGAATTACCATTTCGATGAGGATACGGAAGACGCAGCACGACAGTAAAACACGATGCTATTTTACTTATTAACGCGCGTAAACGGCTGCTCGGATGCCTTCTGCTTCTTGTGCGTAGTTCAAATATTCCACATTCACATTCGCATCGACGAAGAAACGCCCGAACGCACCGCCGACAGCGGTATGAAAAATATCACGGGCCACTCGAGTGACTTAAATTATATTTTCTTATTATTCATATTATTATATTATTAGCTGGAAGTGGCGCGGCAGGCAACCTGCAAGCAGCAAGCAGCGCCATGTACTTGGCGTGGTTGATGAGGCTACACACCTGGCTTAAATGGCCAAGCATCCTGCAGTATGACGGTGCACTCCAAGGTCCCCGGGGCCGCCAGCCTGCCGCCGATGTCGGCTGAGGTGAGGTACAGGGCGTCTGTTCTCGTTCAGGCAAAGACAGAGGAAGAAAAGTGGAGCTAGCATTTTCACCCAAAAAACCTGTAGGCGCAAACGCACAGCAGGTACAGAAACTATATATACACTGCCGTTCAAAATTAGCGGCCCCTTTTTTACCCACGGTGCTGTTAATATGTTTTGCTAGGTAGGATCAGTGTAGAAACTATTGTACGTGTAGAGTGGAGACGAAGGACCCTCGAGGTCCACTATCTATTCTCAGTCCTTGCCTGATCGAGAACAAACACCCTGTACCTCGCCTCAGACAACATCGGCGGCATGCTGGCGGTTCTGGGGACCTTGGAGGGCACTGTTGTATTGCAGACGTGCTTGGCCATTCTGGCTAGGAGTTAAGCCTCATGAACCACGCCAAGTCCATGGCGCTGCTTGTGGGTTACCTGCCGCGCCACTTCCAGCTCCACTACAAACCTGTCTACTAAGCACGCACTTAAAAATGTAAAGTACACACTTACACACGCATGCCTGGCAAGTACACACTTACAAATGCATGCTTGGAAGTACACACGTACAAATGCATACGCGTAGCATGGAGTTATACCGTGAAACGGGGTAATTTCGGTCACCCGGGGTAATTTCGGGCATCTCTGCCCGAACGCATTGCGATGATGCTGCCGTCTAGCGGTGACCTCGGAGGCTTGTCCCGTTGCGCGCATCGCATTCGCCACACTTAGAACCGTCGGATCATTCCTCTGGAGACCCAAACAGATCCAATCTTTTCGAGATACAGTGATTTTCGTATTTTACACTTTTTCCCTAAATTCAGTGTATGCGTGAAAACTTCGACTGGCAAGCCAAACCTGTTCGCAAACGGTGGATAAGGTATTTTTTTGTCGGTTGGGACATGTTTTGAGCATGCTGTGTCAAATTTTCAATCACCTGCGGCAAATAGTATGGTGAATAGGGGCTCAAAACGAAAAAATTGTTACTTTTAGGGGTAATTTCGGGCACTGAAATGGCATGCAAGGGCAAGCAGGGTTGTTCTAAACACTTTGAACTTCGCAGGGCTAGAGTGGTGTAAGCTTCTTCCAGCTCTTCAGAGCTCTTTTTAAAGATGGAGATAATCCATTAACAAAGATAATACTCAACTGGCGCAGCAGTCGCTTTGTGGAACTTTGACTATCATAAAAATGGGCCAAGGTTTCATCTGTACTTCTTATTTGCGCATGTACACATCCTATCTTAGTGTCAATGATTGGTTCGTGACTAAAATTTTATCATGTTTACCGGGACTTTGACTTTGAGAACGGCCGCATGGCTTGCCGGGTTGCTACAGAATGCAGAGTTTTCCACAAAGCCCCTGTATCTTCCCAATTGTGCATAAGACTTGCCTCCCATGTATGTCAGTTTTAAGAGGAAGATCCACGGCTCATCTTCGCGTAATATAGTGTGACTCGAGTTTTATCATCATCCAAAACAAAACAGGATAAAGGTTCAAGGTTAGACGTTCAACAAGAAGAGCGTCCTAAATAGCTCAACCCCCCCCCCCCCAAACATCAAACTATTTGTTCCAATCATAACTTCAAATTATGTATAAATGACCACCCCTACCATCCCTCCACATCTACATCCTTAAGAATTTCACATTTTATCACATGAGCTCAAGAGAAAGGAACAATTATTGATTTTGAGACCAAAATCAGAACGACAAGTCGTTTTTTTTCCTGGGGTTCCCGAAATTACCCCAAAACACGGGGTATTTTGGGCACTACTTTGGGCCCTCCACTGTAAAAACGGTCTGGCGTAGATATCTGGAATTGGCGTCAAATTGAAGCTAAAGGTGGGTAGATGATAAATTTTAACCCTCAGGTCCATGGCAACACCACGACCTTCACAATTTTAAAAATACCTCTCAAAAGTGCCCGAAGTTACCCCGTTTCACGGTACGGCGGCAGGTATGCAATTGTAAGGGTGTACTTGTCAAGCATGTGTTTGTAAGGGTGTACTTGGCCGAGCATGCGTTTGTAAGCGTGTACTTGCAAGCATGTATTTGTAAGTGCGTGCTTAGTAGACTGTTCGGTTTGTATTGTCCCCTTTCCGGCGGTGTGGCACATCAACATCCCAGGGGTCATCTTCACGGTGGACACCAACCGCCCCGCCGCTGTCAACTGGCAAAGTCACGTCGGTTGTGCTTCTAATCACTGTTTATCACATTTTTAAAATAATATTCGTTTAAAAAAAATTGTAAATTAAATAATTACAAAAAACAATTATACACTCCCGACAAAAATTAGCGGAGCACTTTTTGTCCCTGCGATATTTTCTAAGTCTTTTGAGCTAGGAAGCTGAAACTTGGTACACGCGTGCCCCCATTACTCTTCTTGAGGCCTGCGAAGCGCGCAGGCCGTGCGCCCACCCTTACGGACGGCACCCTCCCCTAAGTGCGCAAGGGTGTAAAAAACGATGAAAACGCGGTGTGAAAACCACTTCAAATTTTTCGGAAAGTCAAAATTTTTGGTGGACCGACTCAAATGAGTCTCCCCTTTGTAACGGTGCAAGCGGAATTCAATTTGGACCAACCCACCCCCTCCTGCAGCCACCCCCACCCCTTCGAGGGGGTGGATTTTGAACACATCCGACTTTTGCGCCAAATGGCTTGGGGGCGTCCCCCGTACCAGGCAAACATGTTTTTTCGCGGTTCCGACCACCCCCGGCGGAACCACCCCCCGCTGAACCCCACCCCCTTTCGAACGACGGCTGACCGGGGCCCTTCGGTTTGTGAAAAATGCGAAAAAACTTTAGGGGGCATTCCTACAGTGTCCAAGAAGACGCCTCAACCGAGAAATCGAACGCCGGACCATTGCAACCCCTGCGGTAAGGGTGTTCACCCCCCAGCGCCCCTGCACGCCCCTGGAGGGGTTGGAAGCCCTCCGATGAGTGGTCTGGGTGAAAAAGACACGGCGGAAACGATCCTGAAGTTTTCAAGATAATCCGACAAACCGTTCGCCTTCCAGAGCGAAAAAAGCGCCATTTCCAGTGAAACCACCCCCTGACTTCCGCCCCTTCCAGCGACTTACTGAGTTAGGGTAGCAGCCCCTACCAACGTCGCCTCGCTCGGCCCAGGCATCATTTCGAAGGCCAGCAAGTTTCAGACCGATGCGACAATGAACGCGACCGTGGGAGCGACGCAATGAAGGCCCTGCACTCGGGCGGCGTGCCCCGCGGCCAGTTTAGTGGCACCTTGCGCCGGTGATGTAGGCAGGCCATCGGGCTTCCGGATCGCTCCGCTGCCTACATCACCGGCGCATGGTGCCACTAAACTGGCCGCGCCACGGGCCGCCCGAGTGCAGGGACTTCATTGCGTCGCTCCCACGGTCGCTTTCGTTGTCGCATCGGTCTGAAACTTGCTGGCCTTCGAAATGATGCCTAGGCCGAGCGAGGCGACGTTGGAAGGGGCTGCTACCCTAACTCAGTAAGTTGTTGGAAGGGGCGGAAGTCAGGGGGTGGTTTCACTGGAAAAGGCGCTTTTTTCGCTCTGGAAGGCGAACGGTTTGTTGGATCATCTTAAAAACTTCAGGATCGTTTCCGCCGTGTCTTTTTCACCCAGACCACTCATCGGAGGGCTTCTAACCCCTCCAGGGGCGTGCAGGGGCGCTGGGGGGTGAACACCCTTACCGCAGGGGTTGCAATGGTCCGGCGTTCGATTTCTCGGTTGAGGCGTCTTCTTGGACGCTGTAGGAATGCCCCCTAAAGTTTTTTCGCATTTTTCACAAACCGAAGGGCCCCGGTCAGCCGTCGTTCGAAAGGGGGTGGGGTTCAGCGGGGGGTGGTTCCGCCGGAGGTGGTCGGAACCGCGAAAAAACATGTTTGCCTGGTACGGGGGACGCCCCCAAGCCATTTGGCGCAAAATTCGGATGTGTTCAAAATCCACCCCCTCGAAGGGATGGGGGTGGCTGCAGGAGGGGGTGGGTTGGTCCAAATTGAATTCCGCTTGCACCGTTAGAAAGGGGAGACTCATTTGAGTCGGTCCACCAAAAATTTTGACTTTCCGAAAAATTTGAAGTGGTTTTTACGCCGCGTTTTCATCGTTTTTTACACCCTTGCGCACTTAGGGGAGGGTGCCGTCCGTAAGGGTGGGCGCACGGCCCGCGCGCTTCGCAGGCCTCGAGAAGAGTAATGGGGGCACGCGTGTACCAAGTTTCAGCTTCCTAGCTCAAAAGACTTAGAAAATATCGCAGGGACAAAAAGTGCTCCGCTAATTTTTGTCGGGAGTGTACATTATAAAGAAAAGTACATTTTTTTAAAATTTCATTATTTATTTTATTTTAGTAAATAAAAAGGGGGTAAACTCCTGGAGGGGTAATCTCCAGGAATTACTATAAAAAATATTTAATTTTGAAAAAAAAAAATTTTTAAAAAAATAAAATTATAAAATAGGGGGTGATGTCTAGAAGGGGTAATCTCTGGACGATCCCCCGGCAACCTAAAGGCTCATGTTTTCATCAAATATCTTGTCACAAGGGATTTTTTAAAGAACCAATCATGAATGTTTGCGAAAGTTTTTTAACATATTGGTGAAATAGCTGTTTTGCATAATGTGGGGTTCTTGAAACATGATTTCTAAGAGGGGAGGACAAAACGCGGTAGGCAAGTACTAGGGATAGATATAAGGGTTAAAAATTCAAAACGAATCAGTTATCACAATTTGTTAAAAAAGGTTGATTTTTCAGTAGGGTCTCCCCTTACAACAAGATGTGATGTAGGAAATCTTGCGTGTCATCCGAAAATTTCAGAAAAGCCAAAAACATTGAGCATATCTCCTCAGATGTGATGGTGAGAAAAAATACCCCAGATTTGAAATATGTCTAATTTTAATGAAAGGGTGTACCCAAAATTTTGACTGGCTGCTGAGATTTTACTTTTCATGATTATTGGTCTCTGGTTTAAAATAGTAAGGGACCGATTCTCTCGACAGTCCGGTTGACTGATTACCGTCAGTCGCATGGTTCAAGAGATCGAGGGGGCTGGTCATGGTGCCTCATTGGTCATGGCGCCCCAGCCTCTCTTACGGAAAAGGACAAATTCTTCACTTTTTAAGTAAAACTATAAAAAGATTGAAAATGTTAACTTTTATCCGCTATTCCTCCGAAACTACTAGGGGCTACGGCTAGGAGATTTCGAGTGGATGTTCCCGCTTCCGCTTACAAGGGCAACATTTGAGCATACTATGAACAAAATCGAAGACAGTCGATTAATGTCGTGTTGAACGCCCCTCTACTCACAGTGGGGCAGAAGACCTGTTTTAGTCGGGTACTTTGATACTGATTGATAACTCGGTGAGTTCATGACTCACACTTCCTCTAGCGTGGTTTTGGAGTGACTGCCTGGCCCAGAGGCCAGCCTAGGTATATATATACCTCAGTCCCTCAGTAGTGGGGGTCAACGAGTCTGTACCAGCCCACTGTTGTTTACGCATTGGCGCAACTTGGGTACGTGACCATATTGAACTAGGTCAGCCTCGAGCGTACAGCGAGGCCTTTCCAGAATGCGTATGCATCAGCTAAGGTGTCACGTCTGGGCAGGCAGGCACACTGTTGCACATGTCTTAAGACTGATTAAGTGTATTAATGCTTGTGCCTTCCTGTCCTGCGGGGCGCAACAGACCGGCGCAGGTGGCCAAAAATCTAGACGCGTTTTTAGCTCCAGAGTCGCTTGGTAAGAGTCCAACCGAACGTGTGATAGATAACCAATAGATTGCTCTCGAAACGAGGGATCCAAAACTGGCACTCTTTGGAACAGAATTGGCACTTTTCAAACAGCATTGGCACATTTTGGCACGAAATTGGCAATTTTCACGCAAAATTGGCACTCTTTGGCTCTTAATTTTAAGTCTCTTTGGTCCTTTTTTTTGTGGCTCTTTGGCTCTGAACCAATAGTGGGTGGGCTTCGGCGAAAAAAGCTCTACGTCATGACTAGATATTGAGCTTTTGCACAGTTGTAGTATGGACTTATTGTTATGGTTTTGGCTGGAAAGGCAATTGATTCGTCTCTTAGGATTCCAGGAGTCGGTTGTTTTTCCAGGAAATTCCAGGAAGTCACCGTTAGGCCGTTTTTGCCATAGCTGCGCTTCCAGAGCCCGCTGACTGCCGACGCCAGGAGTGACTTCCGGAGGGCGTAAATCTGGTTTAAATTGAGCTACAGACCTCGCTCCGATATGAAATTGCAGGAAATAAAACGCTTTTTAACGTTCATAAATAGTAATATTCTCAGTTATCCGCTAGTTTTGGGTTGAATTTGCATTTAAGTATTTTTTAATGTCCAAAACTCAATACTTGAAAGTTTTTGGCCTTAGTGTTGAAAAAAAAGCACCAAAGGTAGGCAAATTATCAAGATTCGGGACCTGTGTTTCATTTCGCGTCCAATGACGAAACAATATCTTTCTGCGAACATTTAGACGCCCACAGTACATTTTTGTTCAAAGTTCAAGAATTTGAGTTTTGAACATAAATATTGAACAAACCCCTCATCGAAAAAAACTCAAAATATGCTCGCCATGTCCCATTCTATTAGACCACCAAAATTCATATAGTCGGGAAGTGTTTCCAACTGAAATGACCATATGACCGCACTGCAGGCCAGCCGCGCCGGAGCCTACGCACAATAAGAAGAAACGCGAAAAAAGTGATGATAATTATGAAAGATTCCAATCTTTGCTTAAATCTCTATTTTGGTGTTTTTGAGGGTGGGGAACTGATTTCTGACGATATCACAAGGTAGGTGCTTCGCGATGTTACGCCAGTTCTGCCAGTTACGCCAGGCGTTGACACTTACCTTCGCCTGCGGCGCTATCCTGCCTTTAGCAGCCTTCTTTTCCAACCATCGACATACAAATCGAAGTGTTAGCAAGTCCAGACAGCATTCGTGTTTTTGGTTTGCGGTCGGGGGGCTTTCCGCTGCCGAGGCGATGGCGCGGCGCGATAACGCAAGTTTGCGAATCAGGCACTTTTGAAGGCGATTGTCTCGAAACGCAGATCTTTGCGAAACAATCGGCGGTTTTGAGGTCAAAGTACAGTGGCTGCACTATCTTCGACACGTCTCTGAACGGTTTGCAAATGTTCGCAACTCAACTTATTGCACCGTGAAAATATTTCTCACGCCAATATTGCAACACTTTTAACGGTGTTTTTCCAATACCCGCCTGACCTGAAAATAAATCTGAGTGCTTCTTAACTTTGTTCAGGTTGTCGGCTTCCAAAAAACATACATGATACCTTCATCTTGAAGAAGACGACATACAAAGAGCAAAAACCTCACACCTATTTTCATTTATGATAAAAAGGCTGTAAAAGTGTCATGTTTGGCGCTCCGCTGCAGCTTGCGCGTGTGATTTATTGTCAAACAAATTAGTGCTCCGCATAGCCCAGGCCTTCTTTATAAACATCGAATAGTTTGTGGGACCTAGCAGTTCAATTTCCAAATACCACTTCTCATCGCTTTTTTCGCGTTTCGTCCTACTGTGCCACGCCTGGACCCGCCGCTCGCGCTTCGCACCCACCTATCTCAGACACTGTTCAAGGTACAGAGTTCTTTTTGTGCTCATTTTGTTAGTAAAGAAATGGCCTACAGCCGGCAAAAAAGGTCGTTTATCGAAAAGCCAGCCAGGAAAAAAGTTAGGGCCAGGAAACGAAACTTTGAGGTTTGGTGAAAATAAAATTTCAACTTTGCCGGCTAATAAATCAGAAAGTATTTGGTCTACGTTGAATGTAAACCCATTGTCGCTGCAACACTTATAGACCGTTGGACGTTGTAAGCCTTAGACGTTGGAAAAAGTCTTTTATTTCTACTCAGAACGAGAAATGTGTTTGCATCTTCTGTCCGTCTCTCTGGGACGAATCCATTGCCATACGCATATTCACAAATTCGCATTCTGAATAATGTACCTTTAATACGCTAACATTTAAATGGAAAATGTTTAAAAACCACGCGAAATTGTCATCACTTGCATTGCACGGTATATTTGAGTACTTTTACGTTTTGTTTAGTTTGCAGCCCTTACTGGCCCTTGTTGACATCAATATGGTTGTTACAAACTGCCCCACTACTCTAACGAACTGCCCCTGGTCAAGGCAACATTGTTCGTGATGGGTCACACTTTTAATCTAGTACAAAAACGCAGCCAATAGACGAAAAATACGACAATTACCTCCTAATTCCAAATTATGTTACAAACTGACCCACCCTCCCTTACATGTGGAGTTTCTGGCGTTTACTTTTCAATTTGACCCTTACCTCGGTACAGTCGTTATCGGAGCGCCATGAATGGTCTACGAAGAAAAACAGCCACAGAAACGGAGATCCATGACCACACTATAAAATAAAGTAAACTTGCCTTCTGTTTGACTTCTGATTGAAGGTACACAACTGATTGGGGCTGCAGAGCAACATTAATGCTTGGTGATACTCTAAAGAGAGCCACGAACGCTGGGTTCAATCGGGCTTCATCTGTGCTGCTAAGCGGTCGTCGCAACCATGACCGCGCTGGCCGAAGTGCTGCTGCTGGCCGTGGTGGCCGGTGTCACCATGCTGCTGGCGCGCTTCCTGTGCCGCTACCTGCACTTCAGGAAGCTAGAGCAGGCCATCCCAGGGCCGCCCTCACTCCCGCTCCTCGGCAACGCGCTGGACCTAATCAACGCGACCCCGGACACAATCTTGCAGATTCTTCTGAGGTTGGTCGAAGGTCACAGAAAGTTGAGCCGCTTGTCAATTCTTAATCACATGATAGTTGTGATCCAAGACCCTGCGGAAATTGGGGAGCTACTGCGGCGCAAGGAGTTCAACGACAAGGCCCACTTGATCTACGGCTTCTTGGCATTTGGCGCCAAGAATGGTCTCATTCAGATGAGGGATGCCGCGTCGAAGGTGCACCGCAAGTGGCTTGAGCCCGGCTTCAACAAGAACGTCCTGGACCGCTTCGTGGACGTCTTCAGCGAAGAGGCCAAGGGCTTCGTGGAACGCGTGGTCACTGGCAAGGAGGTGGACGTGGATGACAGCCTAAAGAGAGCTGTCATGCGGGATTTCCTCCGCACATCCATGACTACCGAAGGCTCGCAGTTCGATGACGACCTAATGGAGGCTGTCGAGATGCTCAATGTGTTCCTGAGCACTGTCAACTCCCGCGCCTTCAACCCCTTTCTTTGGCCGGATAAGATATTTGCGTTGACTACGCTAGGCAGGAAGATTCGAAAGATGATGAGCAGCTTCGACCTGCTGATTAAGAGGCTGATTGCGGAGAAGCGGAAACAACTCAAGGACAGCAACATTCATCACGATTCCGAGCGAGAACGGACCCTCATGGACATCATGGTGGGGACTACCGATGCTGGAGCTGGGAAGCACATGACGGAGCAGGACGTAACGGACGAGTTTACGACCTTCATGGCCGCCAACGTGGAGACAACGGTGTTCGCGTTGAGCATGGTCCTGAAGGTGTTGTCCATGCGGCCGGAAGTCCAGGACCTCGTCTACTATGAGCTTGTCTCCGTGCTCGGGGACAGGGAAGTCACTTGCGGGGACCTGCCCGAGTAAGTAGATGCAAAAGTTCGAAATTTGAGTCAAAGTGAAATTTGTTTTTCAATTCATAAGCATGATCACTTGAGTAAGATTCTAAGTTATGATCCCAGGAGCACTGACAAAAATAAATTTATAATTGATCCATGATAGGAAGCGGAAGAAGGGAATAACTTGATTTATCTCCCAATTGTGTTATTTAAATTATTGTGCCTTAAAATGGTAAATATTATAACTCAAAATTATTTTACTCACTTCCTAGCAGAAGGGAAAATCAACTTAGAAATTAGATGTAACACAACTTTCCAGTCAACATTTCAACATGCATCTGTGAATTATCTTTCCTTAATGTAGTTTGAGTGAGGACCGATATTATATACACGCTGCGTGTCCCCAATGAGGCTTATTGTTATTCACACGCTGCGTGTCAATAACCGCGGTTTAGAGACACGCCGCGTGGCTCTAACTCAAAATATATTATTGACACGCCGGAAAAGCGTTTTGGCCCGATCGGGCAATGTTTTCCGGCATATCAATAATAATTTTGAGCTTTATGTCGACGTTGTGTGCTCCTAAAAGTGTATTTTTTTATTAACACGCTTCGAACTTGTTTCAGCGTGCATTAATATTTTTTTTGAGTTATGTACACGCGGTGTACGTCCAATACAATCTTTTTTTTAAACACTGAAAGGAAAAAAGTGTTTCCAGCGAGGAACCTACACCCCGCCAGGACGGAATGGTGGGTAGGTGGTACCGCACATACATGCTAAGTTTTTGTCCCCAGTTCGAATCCCGGCAAGTGCGGCGTGCAAATAATATTTTTCCCCTTTCTTCTCACGCCACGTGAAAATAATAAATTAGGCAAATAAAGACACGTGGCGTGAACGCAAAATTAGGATTTCTTATGGACACACTTCAAAATCTTTCTGGCGTGCACATAATACTTGGCACAATTCTAACGCGGCGTGTCGATAAGTCACAAAATCGTTGTTTTCACGCTAGGTGAGTACAAAGTGCTCCAAACTAGGAACCTGACCCGCCAGGAAGGCGTCGTTGCACACGGCGTGTAAACAAAAGGGGAAAAATTTTTTTGCACGCCGCACTTGCCGGGACTTGAACCGTGGACAAAAACTTGGCATGAGGCCGTGGTGCCACCGACCTACGACGCAACGCCTTCCTGGTGGGTCGGGTTCCTAGTTTGGAGCACTTTGTACTCACCAAGCATGAAAAAAATGATTTTGTGACTTATCGACACGCCGCGTGGGAATTGTGCCCTTAAGTATTATGTGCACGCCAGAAAGAGATTGAACTGTGTCTATAAGAAATCCTTATGTTGCATTCACGCCGCGTGTCTTAATTTGCCTAATTTATTATTTTCACGCGGCGTGCAAACAAAAGGGAAAAATATTATTTGCACGCCGCACTTGCCGCGATTCGAACCAGGGACAAAGACTTAGCATGTAGGTTAGGGTGTTTCAAAAAAAAAAGATTTTTGAAAGTATTTGATTTTCTGGTTTGTGTAGGTCTTAAATGATCCCCCACCAAGTTTGAGCGAAATCGGTTTACATTTCCCCGGTGTTATGCGCGAGAGAAAACTTTGAGCCGCCTGGGGTCACCCACTGCCTCGTGTCTTTCCGCCGCGACTGTGGCGCCATCTGAGACCGGAGCTCAGTGAAATGTGGTGGCAATATTCCTTGAGGCTGCTCCTACCTGCCTGCAAACTTGGGTTTCAGACTCCATCTTACTTGACTATGCGACAGGGCCTAAAGTGCATTAAATTGTTTTTTGAGGGGGACGGGGGGAAGGGGAAGGACGTCGTCAAATTTACATGTGGGCCACTTTAACTGGTGTGCCAGAGAGAGATGTACCTGAACTGGACACTAACTGGTTCAAATCTTCGCAGGGAAACCAGGGAAAATAAGGAGAAACTGCCTGGGAGGTAGGCAAACCGCAGTACTTGTCGCTGACATTGCCTAACCACCCACCCACCATGCTGACCTGGCGGGTTGGGTTCCTCGCTGGAAACACTTTTTTCCTTTCGGCGTTTAAATAAGAAAAGATTGCATTGGACGTACACCACGTGTACCCAGTTCGGACCCACCTCGAAAAAATATTAAATGCACGTTGAAACATGTTCACAGCGTGTTTATAGGAAAATAAACTTTTTGGAGCACACCGCGTCAACATACGGCTAAAAATATAATTGACACGCCGGAATAGCTTTTCCGCGTGCCAATAAGAAAAATAAACGTTGCAAGCACGCGGCGTGAAAATTACGCCATATATTATTATACACAGCAGGGGGTTTTTACGGTGTGCAAAAAACTGACTTTTTATAATATACACGCGGTGTGTCTTTAATCACTCTGCTGAGGGAGACTAAAAGTCCCTTTTCGAAAAAGTTGGACATGGAAATGTTTCTTTTAGCAAGGTTTGAGGGTACTTCTTAATTTGAGACGAAACAAAGTAGAGACGGTGGCCGTGCACTTTTCTAACCTCAAAACTTTTGAACCTGAGCAAAATAAACGGTTAAAATGCACGTTTCTGCAAATAGCCAAACTTAAATGTATTTTAAGACATCCTGAATTATCTGTTATCGACACAAATTGATACGTTCCTGGTCCTACACGTAAGTTTAAGTTTTATTGATAGTGAATAGTGGTACTGTATTAAACATGAAATGACCTATTCTTAACGCAGTTCTAGCCTCAGATATATTTTTGTGAAACCAGAATTTAAATGAAACTAACTTCGTAACTACCAGAATTTCGTGATATCGTATTTTTCTGAATCTAGTATAAAAAGAATCAAATCAACCTGACCCCCTTTCATAATTAAAACTAAAAATGGAAAAAACAGCTAAGTCTAAAAAATACACCAGATTAAGAAACACTTTGGGCTGACTACAGATCTACTTGACATGTCTCCAAATTGTACTTTGTTTAGGAAATATAAGTTGAGATTTCTCTGCTTTTCATTTTAACGGTAAGTAATAGTCGCAGAAACCCGGAGTGACCTTACACTTTCGATATTGTTTTCTTGAAATTGAACTTATGCGCTTGGAAATTCTTTTCATCTTCAACAATCATTGGTTTTCCCTGTCAACAGTTTTTTTTATCCTGAAAAATGGCCAAAATGGTATCCCCTTCTTCCGCTTCCTGGATGAATATATGCATACTGGCCGATCGCATACTGCATACAGTAACGCATTTACGTTCGTCAAACTGTGCATGACGCTCGGTATGAAAACACGTGACATGCATTACAGTAGGACAGCCCAAAGTTTATACCGCCTGTCCCCGTCGTCAAAGGCAGTTTTGTCCTGATGAAGAACTTTTTTAGTTCATCGCATCCTTTACAGGCTCCAGTTCCTCGATCGCGTGATCAAAGAGGTTATGCGCATGTTTCCACCCACCCCTGTCATCGCCCGCCAGTGCTACGCGGAGACCGAGCTGGGCGGGTACGTTATCCCGGCTGGCAGCTCCATCGCAATTAGCATCAGTAGCGCGCACCGACACCCCGAGTACTGGGTCAAGCCCGAAGTGTTCGACCCGAACCGCTTCCTGCCCGAGCACTGCGAGGACCGCCACCCATGCGCCTACATCCCCTTCAGCACGGGTCCGCGTAACTGCATAGGCAGCAGGTACGCCATGATGAACATGACGACCTTCCTCGCCACCACGCTGAGGGCCTTCAAGGTGCTGCCCGTTGACGACCACAAGGATCTGCAGAGCCTCACTGACAACATGACCTTCCACGTCGCGAGCCGTCTCGTGCGCGGGGTTCGAGTCATGTTTCAGGCTAGGGAAAAGCAGGAAGGTCAGTTCAAATCATGTACTGCTCTATCAGATCGCCTTTAATGGGAAGATGTGTTAAAGCATGAACCACGCTATCAGATATGGCGTGGTAGTGGTACATGATTTAACTCATTCTTCATTTAAAGGTGTAAATACACTAAAACAGGTGTGTAATGGTCTGAGAAGGAACACATTTAAAGCGTATAAAATCAGCCTAAGTGCGTCATCTTGACACGGTGTGTTCAGACCAGGGTGCACAAACTTCACATTTTTTGGCGATTTTTAGATTCTTTTCGGAAATGGTTAGATATATAAATGTTAGGCATAGAATACCGTAAGATAAAGATTCAATCTTAAATTTAAGTTATAATGTACCAGGCGGGGATCCAGGATTTGTTTAAAGAGGGGGTAATGTACACTGTTAGGAAATAAAAATTGCACGGAAAAGGTTTGTCATCATTTTGCCCGAACAGCCTGTACATCGGTACCAGGTACGGAGAGGGTACAGTTGAACCGTACTAAAATGTTACAGGAAACCGTATACAATTTGCACAGTAAAATAATGACTATTTCATCAAATGGGTCCCGTTCATTGGTTGTACATGGATTTTATCATTTTCCGAATCAGCCATATGATGTAGAGAAACGTATTGAATAAAGGTGGTCAAAAATATTGTTTTGAACTAAATAGGATGTTTTTGCAATGTTTTCGCTTTTTTCGCCCTGAAGGAGTAATGATACGGCAAAACGGTCAAAATTTTGACCCTTGGGCGTCAAAATCACCATATTTACAATATGGCGAAAGTCATACATCGATACTTAGACGTTGAGTCATTAAGGGCTGTTAAGGCGCACTTAAGCCCCTTGCGCGACCTTTTCCGCTGGGCCGATTTTGCCGGCTGAGGTGCCAAAATTCACCACTTGGAAAGCGGCACCGAATGAAAGTTACCCAACTCCAAAAATAGAACATATACGAAAAACGAACCGCTCTAGGGAGGGGGTCGAAACGCGTAATCGTTTTCACTTTCATTTTCCGTATTTAACTGAGTTGGCACTCCAGAGATGTTTCAAACATTCTAAATTGTTAAAAAACTATCACAGAACCCATTTTGTAACTATTCTGCTCTTTATTTTGTTTTATTTGCGAAAGCACCGTATTTAAGACTCGGCCGCGGGTATGAAAAATAAGTATACTGCGGTACACTGCTACGAACCAAACAACGCTAATAACCTAATTCAAAAAGATGTTTTGAATATTTCAAACGGTGCTTATCGTTAAAATAAGATAAATTCCCCTGTGGGAGCTTCTGGAGATGTCCGTTGCAAAACTTGGGATCTAATAGTGTTGTAGTTGCTGAGAAACGTGAGCGTGTACGCTACAGACTCACAGACAGACAGACAGACAAGCGCACGACGAGTCACTTTTTGGAGCACCCAAACACAGCAAGGGCTCGCTATCGCTCGCAAAAAAAGTTAGCGAACGTCTGTTATGCCACCGCGGCGTGGTGTCCACTCCATTTGACGACTTTGTCCGTATTTCATGTCTTTGCCGTTCCTTACCCCTATTTGAATCCCGTGCCTTGCTGACTTGTAACCTTTTGTGTTATTCAGCAACGTTTCATCGGAGAAATTTTAGTCTGTGAATGGGCCAAAGGCACGGACCTGGTGGACAAGATAGACTTCATCCTGGAGTCTGGTTGGCTGATTTCTGACAAGGTCATGAGCTGGCAGCCCGACGGGAAGCTGGACCTGCGGTGGCGAACGCTAGATATCTTCGGGAATGAGTCTGCAGTTTGGGTTCTGTCTGCAGTGGATGTAAGGGTCACTCCTTTCAGCGATGATGGAACCACAGCATCAACAGACGTAGATATCGCACAACGCACATGTCCCCTTGGGACATCCACCAGTTCTGTGTAGAAAAAAACAACCTCAGTCCGGAGTGTTCGAGAAGCAAACTGAACTTTTCATCAGGAAACAAATGCTCACCAATATGATGATAAAAAGCCAGGACCCATTCGCCATGCATCAACCAAGCAACACTGGCGCTTTTACTCCTTGATGACATTATCAATCTTGTTTGAACCCTAATACTGTTCTAGCTCTGCAAGGCAAGCATCATCACCACTTGCATAGGCTTGTGCGATAGAAAAATTGCAATCTGTTGACAGATAGCAAGGGGTAAAAAATAATTGGCACAGGCATTAGCAGAAAAGAAGAGCATTTCATCCCAGACTTCAATTCCACCCACCATACCTTGATTCCATTTTGCTAGTTCCCGTGGAGAAAAGCCATCTTTTATCCACTTACGCCACAACAAAAATTTCTGACACCAGCACCTCAAGCAGCGCCAGCGGTTTGCAATGGCAAAGTCTGTCAGATAGTTTATGGTGCCATTCGGACAAAGAAAGTAATGAAGGTGTCCAACAGCTAGTGACAACGTATTAAAAGACACCAAAAGTTAAACACTAAACTCGATTCGTTTACAATGTGCATCGGCTGACCATATCCAATGCCACGTTTGTGGACTCCATGGGCAGGAGGAAAATTTACGCTTAACAATAGAGAGTACATGATATCAATGAGAGGAACCAGATCATGCACCAGAAAATATTATTCATAAGACTCAAATAAGCATACGGCATAGAGTTTGCCAAGGATTACAGGTTGAGTGGTCAAAAACACTGGGGAACCGTTAACATACGAAAGTATCTTCCCAAACCTTTAAAACGAAGATAGTTCCGGCAGAACCAGACTTGCTTCGTTGCAAAACGATCACTGTGTTCTTACAAATGGTCACGGAAGAATATTAAAACGTTTCAACAGGAAAGGTTCGCAGAAATTGAGCCTGGTGTCTGTTTGTTATGATGGAGATACTACACGCGATGATCGGCGCGCCGTCTGGCACTACTTTCACATTGGGTTCGTAGCCACGTCCTTCAGCGAGGCTACGATCCGAGGCCGTGTTGCGGTATGAGAAATCAAGAGGAACGCCTCACTGGGTTTGTCGGGAGACCGCCCATTCGCATGCGATAAATCAGAAATTCCTTATATATGACTTACACGAAAATAATGAATATAAACGCAATAATTCTGAAAAATCGTGGAGATGAATTTATGTGAGCTTTGCGCGATAAAGGGACAGGCTCAGACTGTTCCCCTGTCATACTGCCCCCCTATATATATTGATTTATAATATCGATTTATGTTGGTTTAGAAAATGTGAAAGTAATACAAGAAATGTACTTGTAGTTTTTTAATATCAATAAACCAGTACTATTGTTGCCAAAAATATAATTTGTTTCGGGCACGGCCTGGACGTACCCACGTCGGGACGTACCCCCCTGTTTTATGATAATTCTTACAATATATTTATTGAATAAATATAATGGACGGATATTTTTTTTAATTCACTCTGGAGTAAACAGAAATAATCTTCCGTCGTCCCAGAAATATTCAAGAATATTTTTTTAATAATCAATATATTTTCTTCTCTCCTTCTTGATGAGCTGCATGCGGGATTTCTTATGGCAAACTAGCTGTGTGAGGTTGCTTCACTTTGGGTGCACAAAGTGGTACGGAGTAGATGTGCATGCGGACCGACTGGTGCACACTAAGGGTAGGGCCTGGAGGGTCCCCCGTCTGGAGGGTCCCCCCCGAGTTTTTAATTATTTTTTCGAATATTTTTTATAAAAATGTTTTTTTTTATTGTATTTTATTACAAAAATAGTAAAAATACTAAAAATAATATTAATAATAAGAAAATATAATTTTACTCGCTGGAGTGGCCCGTGATAATTTTCATACCACTGTCGAGGGTGGGTTCGGGCGTATCCTCGTCGATACGAATGTGAATGTGGAATATCTGAACTACGCACAAGAAGCAGAAGGCATCCGAGGAGCTGTTAGCGCGTTAATAAATAAAATATCATCGTCTTTTACTGTCGTGCTGCGTCTCCCGTATCCTCATCGAAATGGTAATTCCAATCTTAGTTCAGTCACTTTTGCATTTGCCATAGTATTCCCATGCCATGTCTGGTGGATCGGATCAGGTTGCAGGTTGTACTAGCCCAACCTCACCTCCTCACTGAGAATGAAAGAGTCATGATCATGACTAAAAAATAGGGTGAGGAAGGATTCCTCACCCAAATTTGGGTGAGACCACTATGTAGCCATATAGGTAGCCGACACCCCTTCCCCACCCAAATTTGGGTGAGGAAGGCTTCCTCACCCAAATTTGGGCGAGGAAACTTCCTCACCCAAATTCGGGTGATAAAGTGTTCCTCACCCAAAACTGGGTATTGACCATGACTCCTTCATTCTCAGTGCTTTGTTTACTTTGTTTTAGAAGCCAAGGAGCTGGGAGTAATGCAGCCTATGTGACCCCTCCCGACAGCATACAAGATAAGTACTATGGGAACATTTTCAAGGTAGTTAAAATAAAGTTACTCAGATTTATCTTATTGTGAGGAAACTAAGATTGGCGTCACGTAATGGATCAAGAACTGTAGGGGAGATCGAAGCAATAAATATAGAGCGGGTCCATATAAAATGCATGGGAATTTCGAAATTTCTGCAACTCAAAATTAAGCTTTGCAGGCTTAAGGATTTCTTTTCTGGGTGGACTACAACAAGAATTCGTCAGAAAAATCTTGTTTGGATCAACTTCATTTTCACGGAATCCGGGGCCTGAAAATGTACGTTTCGATTCAAACCACCCTCTTGATCCATGACCTGACGCCAATCTTAGTTTCCCAACAATGAGATGAATCTGAGTGGCTTTATTTCATTGACCTTGAAAATGTTCCAATTGTATTTATCATGCATGCTGTCGACAGGGCTCACACAGGCTGCACTACTCCCAGCTTCTTGGCTACTGAAACAAAGTATGAAGGAGATGAGGTTGAGTTAGTACAACCTGCAACCTGATCCGATCCACTAGACATGGCATGGGAATACTATGGCAAATGCAAAAGTGACTGAACTAAGATTGGAATTACCATTTCGATGAGGATACGGGAGACGCAGCACGACAGTAAAAGACGATGATATTTTATTTATTAACGCGCGTTAACAGCTTCTCGGATGCCTTCTGCTTCATGTGCGTAGTTCAGATATTCCACATTCACATTCGTATCGACGAGGATACGCCCGAACCCACCCTCGACAGTGGTATGAAAATTATCACGGGCCACTCCAGCGAGTAATATTATATTTTCTTATTATTAATATTATTTTTAGTATTTTTACTATTTTTGTAATAAAATACAATAAAAAAAACATTTTTATAAAAAATATTCGAAAAAATAATTAAAAACTCGGGGGGACCCTCCAGACGGGGGACCCTCCAGACGTTTCCCCACACTTAATGTTTATGTAGAATTTTGTACGTGGTGATGCATGATTTTAAACCTGCGGAACGTTTTGCATGAAATTGTGCACAAATTTGCATAAATTTATGCATTTTTACGCACAATATTATGCAAATTTCCCGCATGCACAAAATCGTGCAAATGTCACGTACAAAATTCTACAGAAACATCTAGTGTGTGGCTTCCCTAAAACTCTGAAACTATAAGGGTCATGGGTCCAACCTGTCATAACCTAACCTAACGGGGTTGCGACAGATCTTACGCTACTCGCAACAGATCTTACGTTGTGACAGATCCTTTTCCACTCGCGACAGATCTTAGTCTACTCGTGACAGATCTCTTCTCGCGACGGATTTGAGTCTACTCGAGACAGATCTTTCGCTACTCGCATCAGATCTTAAGTCGTGACAGATCCTTCTCTACTCGCGACAAATCTAAGTCTACTCGTGACAAATCTTACATTACTCGCGCCAGCTCTGAGTCTACTCGAAGATCTTACGAGAAATTCCGTACGCAGCTCATTTTGGAGAAGAGAGGAAAATATTTTGATTATTTAAAAAATATTGTAAATTATTTCTGGGACGATGTGCGATTATTTCTGTTTAATCCAGAGTGAATTTAAAAATATCCACCCATTATATTTATTCAATAAATATATTTTAAGAATAAATATAAAACAGGGGGAACGTCCCGACGGGGGTACGTCCCGACGTTTCCCTTTGTTTCGCGCTAAACAATTTTCTTAGTGTAAAGATAAATAAATGCAAGCAACTTAAAATGAAAAATAGTCTAAACATGCATTAAGAATAAAGTCGCCGAAAATCCCTTCTCTAACTGCCCCCCAGATAAAAGTCGAACTGCCCCCAACATAATTCTTTAAAAAGAAAAAAATATATTTAACAATTAAGAAAAATATCTTAACAATTCTTTTCCATGCACGATTGGTTAAAAATATCCTTAAAAAATATTAAATAATTACTTTAATATGAATTGTAAATTATTTTATTAAAATCCATGTTTACTCAAAGGGGGGCAGACCGTTTGTCCTACCCATTTTTTGTCCTACCTCTTGCGATATTTTTATGCAATTAATGCAATACTCGCCCTACCATTGTTTTGTCCTACCTTAATAATATATTATAATTTTTTATTATATAAAAGGATATATAATATAATTAATAAAAATGAAATGGGCTATGCTCATCCGGTGCATAGCGTCCTAGACACTGTTACCAGCAGGCGGCGATCAAAGGACGGGGTCAGGAGGGGGTGATGTCGCAAAAGTTGCCTACTTTCAGGGCCAAAGTGTTAACATTTTGCCTACCTTTTCGGCGCCTTTGCCGCCTTAGGGGGAAGCGACACGCCTCCGTCGCCCCCCCCCCTAAGGTCATATGGAAGATAGGTCAGCGCAACCGAAACCGAGATCCATGCTGGGAGACCGGACAAGCCGGCAGGCAGGCAGGTAGGCGGTCCTCCGCTGCAGCCGCCGACGGATTAGGAACCGATTAGTGGTCCGGTCTCCCAGCATGCATCTCGGTTGCGCTGACCCATATGACCTTACCCCCCCCCCTCCCCGATCCGCGCCTGCTTACCAAATGGGCGAGGGACAAGGAAATATAGTGTTACGATGTAACTTTTAAAATAAAACTAGAATGAGGCCCAGTTGGGTGTATGGTTGGTTCACGGCGATACACCGGCCGGCAGAGACTCTAGGCTGTGGGGAGATACCCCAGGCACAGCGCGCCTGGCGGGAAGTAAGGGGAAGGGCCGAAGTGAGGAGAGAAGGGGAAACTTGAGGTGGGCACGCACTAGAGGGAAAGGGCATAGCCAATCAGGAGACAGAGCAGGAAAAGAACAACAATAGGGGTGGGGGCCTGGGCCCTCAAACTATTGGCAACTAAAATTAGAAGTTGCAAGCTGTCTTTTGAATGGTCCAAAAGAAGCCTGACGGCCTCCGACATGTAGCGCAGTGAGAGGAGGGCTACGTGAAGGGAAGGGACCGGCCGCCGTGTAGAAGGAGGGGAATGGCCAGGCGGAGTGGAGCAGAGGGCCGGAACTGAGTACGATTGTCGACCTAAGCTTGTTGTTGGTTTTGTTCTGCTTGATGACGTCAGTACGCCTAGAACACTAGGGCCACCACAGCGGCGCTGACATTTTGCCGCTAGGAGTTCCCCTCCTGACATTCTTAAACAGTCTGGGGGACTCTACTCTGTGTGTAAAATTGACCTCTGGCAACCTCTGACGATACTCGAAAAACCATTGAACCCTCTGTGTACGACGGTAATGCTTGCAATAGGTACCTTTGAGTGCCCTGAAGTTGGTATTAACCTGAGCTTTGTTTTCGTTCCAAAACCCCAAACAATGGCTTTTGTTTCATCTTTACTCGTAGTTTTTGCGCTAAATCGCGTGTTTGGGAGAGTAAATAAGAGAAATGTGCATGTTAATGGAACGTGATTATGTGCTTCACTGGAAATGAATTCATGCTAGTGATGTCAAAGAGGTGAAAATTGTGAATGTGAACTGCGGTTGTAAAAACTAACCTCAAGAATGAATGCTACTTTTAGATACAATTATTTTCTAAAGGATGATAGAAGGTTAATAAGGTGTTTCAATCATTCTACTATAAAATTATCAAAATTCAGAAGAAAATTAGTGGTGACAGCAACAGCAAAAGTCTCAACCCACCGAAATTAAAAAGAAACAGTGCAGGTAAGCAGTATGTTTTACTTTTCCAGTAAGTAGTCAATCAAATTTCAATCGTTGAGTTAACACATTTGTTAAAGAATGAAAACCAATCAATTAACTTTTCTCAAATTTCAAACTTAAATTTTTTAAATTTGTCTGAACGTCAACAAACAGTAAATAATAATATTTTCTTTTATAGATGGCCAGCCCGTTGCATCTTGCTGTTGTGAATTCTGGCTGAAGTCGAGGGATTGCTGGACTTCGCACCTGTCTTCTTCTTCCTCTCAGCAAATTCAGTCGTCAGCCGTCGCAAATGCTGGTTCAGTGCGTGAAGACCCAGTTCCTGCACCAGACGTTTCTTGTGGCCTTCGCTGTGGACTGGACAAAATCTGAAGCTTTTTGCCGCAGGTAAGCTGTTACATATTTTCAGAAAATTTGTATCGCAGCCATGTTGGTGGAGACTTTCATAGACCATTGGCAGGGCAATTTCATTGATCTGCTTGACTATTTTGCCCACTTCCACAACAGGAAGCTTCTCATTTATGTTTGATGCTGTAGCGGTTAGTGTGTGATAAAGATGTTGAGGGAAAAGGGCATCTTGTTGCAGAAGCTCCTTGCAGTCACTGCACTTAAGCTTGGAGAGGAAGGAGTTAACTGTTGGAGTAGCAGCTTTTATGCTGGCTGTTGTGCGGATTACTTTGTCTGTTCGGGTCTCCTCTGAAGTCACCGCACTCTCCTGCATTTCCAGCGCCTCTTCAACTTCCTGTTCCTCCTCCAACTCCAGCACCAAGTCCATAAGGTCTTTGTCATCACTGATGTTTAATATTGAATTTTCTTCTTCTGTAATCTTCTTTGCTTTCTCCACCTTCTGCAATTCTTGCCACATTTCCTCAAAATCAAACAGCATAATTGCACTGTCGTCCTTGCAATTTTTCTTTTTTGATCCACTTGTGAGGAACTTGTTGAAAGACCGCAGGAAGGCAGAGGGGACATCTGCAGCGGAAGGGTTTGCCCTGTGCCCTCCATTCCACCTCAGACCTGCAAAGAAATTTTCGTGGCAGTCCTGGTTCACATGTCCCACTGGGAAAAAAAGATGAGCTTCTTTCAGGTCGGTCCACATCTCCAGATAGCCACGGATTGTCATCCTCCAGTTCTGGCAAACCTGCACTTTGTCACCTCCAAGGAAATGCCATCCTTCCATCTCCCTGAGCATCTTCTGCCAGAGGCGGACATGGGAGCTGTTTTCGCTGACAGCGCACCTGAAGTCTCCTGCAGCGGGCTCTTTTACATATCTGACGCCCTGGAACGACTGGAAGAATTCATGAAAATCCCTGCAGAAGTCCCCAGTGGCGGCAGCTTCCGGAGGAAGGCGTCCTTGGAAGGCGTACGTCGTGACGCCGGAGGCCACGTCTGGGTGCAGGAGCTGCATGGCGAGAGGTACGCGCATTTTTTCAAAGTTGTTAGGCTGAATGTGCTTCTTCGATACCTTGGGCGCCATGCGCACTGCCTCGTCCAGGTCCTGGAGAACGAAGGCCTTAATATATTTTATGTCAATGACGGTGCCGTCGGGCTTCTCCAGGAGAAATTTCAGCAGTGCGATATTCACGGACTTGGCCATGTGAGGGATGTCGATCAAGGTGACGATCTTCTTGCCGTTCACGAAGTACCATGGCCGCTGGTAGGAAGCCCCCAGGATGTGGCCGGCCGTGAGGTTTTTTTGAAGTGCGTCGGTAACCTGGGCCCGCACGTCGAGACCGACGTCGAGTAGGTGGCCGATCGCGTCCCCGAAGAGGTTCGCGAAGTCCGCTCCATGAAGCTTCCCGTTTGTGAACCAAAAGGCGAACGGGAGCTTCCAGGTGCCGAAGATACTCCGGATCATGCAGACCTGCACCTCCTCTGCGTAATCGGGGCGACGACCCCAGGGCCCCAAGTCTACGAACCCGGAAACCATGTCGCCTGCCTGGAGGAGCGTGAGGAAGACGCGGAGGGACATTTCGTCGAATGTCGCGTAGACAATCCTTTCTTCGGGGGTCATGCTTTGCACTTTCTTGCGCAGAAGGTCTTTGATGAAAGCATTGATGCCCGGCTGAAGGTCAATTTTTCTCCGCGTCTCCCTCATGGTTTTGCTGCTGGGCTTTGTTATTGGCATGGCCAAAAAAGCACCTGTGCCCCTTGCCTTGATGGTTTCCATGTCAGCCAGCTCCTCGGGATACCACCGCCGTGCTTGGGTCTTTCTGGTGAAGTTTCGCACCTCGGCAGTCAGGAACTTGAAGAAACGAGGGTTTACTTTGTCTTTCAGAAAATCAACAGCCTCCTCGGTCTTGTTGATTTTCAGCATCTTGTTCTCCTTGCATTTCTTCAAGTACGCTGATCGCTGGTCTTGTAGCGTTTTCCTGTGTCTCCGCAAGCTGTCGAGCAGGTAGTTCACCAGTGGCGTCCGGTCTTCTTTTCTGACCCGAGGTGTCTGTGGAAGGGCCAGGAGTTTTGCACCTCTTCTTGCAACTTGTTTTTTCGGTGTGGAACTCGAAGTTGGAATCTCCAGGAAAGAACCTACAGCAGAAAGGGGAAACGTTATCATCTTTAAAATTCTCTCACAGTGCAGTGAGCAGGAGCGGATACAGGGGAGTGGTGCACAGTGGGCCAGAAGACCGGTGGAGGCGGCCACAATTCTAGACGCATTTTAAGCTCCGACGTCGCAAAGCAGGACTCGAACCGGGCGTGTGACCCCACCAATGGATTGCTCTCCTAACGAGAAATCCATTGGTGGGTCACACGTTCGGTTCGAGTCCTGTTTAGCGACTCTGGAGCTCAAAACGTGTTTTCCACGTGCGCCGGTCTTCTGGCCCAATGTGTGGTGATTGTTTGGGAAAGGAAGGGGCGCCTCTGGATCCGCAACTGCCAGTGAGGCAATTTTCTTACCTTCATGAGATTGGGCGTTGCTTTGGTCCATGGATTGGTCCATCCCTGAGTCTAAAAAAACAATTTAAAAGTTAGCTCAAACAAGGAAGTAAAATTAACATAATTTTTTATGGGAAAAATTGTTTATGTACATGTTAATAAAATTAAAACTTATTTTTACCTTTTATCAGATGCGGAGTTACAGCAGTAGTCGTGGTTTCTGCCCCTACAACTGTTTGCTCCACACAACGCTTGCCCTGGGAACCTCCATTTCCCTCTCGCGATACTGGAAAAATAAAAGCCTTCCAAGTGGAGTTTGTGCCCATTGCATGAGGTTAAATCTGTAACACTTTAAATGGAAGCGACAGATTATTAAATCTTTATTGGGTTTGTTCAAACAGGAAAAAACCTACCTATCCCGAACATCTCGAAGAGTCTGATGTTGCTGTATGCTCAGCCTCAGCCTGTCCAGAAAGCGTGTGACGAGGACAAGATGTTGTGGTGTTTATCGCCTGGGCCCTGCAGTTTGCCCAGCCCTCACGCCAGTCCAGAAGACTGTGGCAAGACAAGCAGTTGGGATGTTGTTGCTGGGCCACTGGATCATCGACATCTTGCTCCGCCTCAGCCCAGTCCTTGAAAAGGATTAAAAGTGGTTTCACAGGAAGTTTGTCGTGAGAGTCCCCCATTATTTTTAGCAGTAATTAAAAAGAAAACGACTAAAGACTAACGTAAATTTTCCCCCAAAACTCCTAAAACTAAAGTGAACAATCTCTTTTATTACAATAAAGTGTCGCGTCAAGAAGTCTAGATTCAAGCCTGATGACTTTGCAGGCCTCACTAAAATGCATTCTTCTCTTCCCACTTCAATTTCAGTTCTCGTAATTTGTTAAAAAATTTAAAGCCATAATTAAATTTGCCAAGAAATAAAAATTGAAAAGATTTTTTAAAGAAATATTTATTGTAATAGGGAGGCGTACAACTGTTGGAGAGGACCAGCATCGAACCTCAGCTTGGAGTTTTCCGTCGAGAGACTGTTGTAGTCGCTTGCAGTGGGTGAAGGTGTGAGCAGAACAGAGGGTCCTCTTTTCTGTGGGAGCTGGGCGTCAATGGCTCAGGGTATGCAAACTTGGGTCATGCAAGGGGGGACTACGGGTGCAAGCGGCAATTTATCCTTTCTGAGTAAAGTACAAAGCTTAAAATAATACCATATGATGGACTAGAGTAGCCTGAAATTTGTGTGTGAAGGTATAATCAGGATGGAGCACCAGCTCCATCAACTCTACTCTGTTTAAAAATGTGTGAAGGCTGGACCATGTTCTAAATTGTTTAATTTTACGCCTCGAAGGCACACTGTTGTATGAAAAATGCATCTACACCCCCTAAAAGTCTTACAGTGAGGCGTCTCCATATGTATAGTGAATATTTCTCTATATTAGGCTTGAGGAAGGAAGTAACTTTGTAAACTTACTTTTAAAACTGCAGATTACTTTCTGGATAT
>CM060103.1:1603278-1681305 GCA_030522485.1 Stenchaetothrips biformis
TATTATTTGACAAGGTAGTTGTACGCCAGACCGCGTCACGGCGCTAACAGGCTTAGCGATGCCTCGCAACCTGTTCCACCAATCCGCGCATGGCGTCACACCTTCCTTGGCCTGCTGCAGGCCTTTCGAGATCAATACAGCCTTGTTGGGGGGGGGGAGTAGATGAACGCGCCGCGGCAGGACATATGGGGGGATTTTGGGGGCATATGGGATAAGTAATTCTATATGCCCGTCCACCTTCATTATTACATAATAACTGGAAAAGTGGCGATTAAAATCGGCAGGGGTCCGGAAAGCAAAAATTCACGAGTGTTATTGTGGCCACAAAATTGTGGCCACAAAAAATTCCCCGGAATCCAGCTTTTGTGGCACGAACTGTACCTAGCCACAATTTTTTACGGGGGTGCTACTCTCCCACATAGTTTCGGAGATTGTTCTCCGCATCGAGACGAACATTTTCCGCCCTCAAGATCGAGATTAACAGGCACTGTTCGAAAACTACAAGCGTTCAAAGTTTGGGTATCGTGACGTCATGTTGTAACTTTGGGCCACCGGAGCTAAAAAAACGGTGCCTTGTAATCTCCAACAAAGTTTCGGAGATTGTTCTTCGCTTCGAGACGAACATTTTCCATCCTCAAGATCAAGATTAACAGGCACCGTTCAAACACTACAAGCGTTCAAAATTCGGGTATCGTGACGTCATGTACCTACTTTGGGCAACCTGTGCTAAAAAACCGTGCCTGTAATCTCCAACAAAGTTTCGGAGATTGTTCTCCGCATCGAGACAAACATTTTCCGACCTCAAGTTCGATATTAACACGCACCGTTCGAAATCTACGAGCGTTCAAAAATGGGGTACCGCGCCGCCCTGCACCAAGTTCGGGCCGCTCATTCGCGAAAACTGTGCGTGTTTATCTCCGACCATGTGTCGGAGTTTGTTCTACTCATCGAGACGAACATTTTCCGACCTCAAGATCGAGATTAGCAGGCACCGTTCGAAAGCTACAAGCGTTCAAAGATGGGGTACCGTGACGCCACGTTTTAACTTTGGGCCGCTGGTGCGCAGAAACAGTGCATTGACCGCCCTCACGATCGAGATTAACAGGCACTGTTCGAAAACTACAAGCGTTCAAAATTCGGGTACCATGACGTAATGTTTTAAATTTTGGCCGCCTGTTAGGGTGTCCCAGAAAAACATCGATGTTTGAAAGTTGTTCGGGTTAGAAGGGTTTCTTGTTTCATTAGTTAAAATATGTTTTCTAGAATTTCGGGGAATTTTACAAGTGATAGTTTGAGGTCGCGCATCGCAAAAAACCGGTTTTTAGCCATTTTTTGCTAAGTTTTCTCAGTTTACCGCCACTGGGACGCATCCACCTCCACCCCAACAGCTTGATAAATCGGTTCTCTATCCCGCTCTAATATTCCGTACGACTACTGACGATCCTGAGCCTTTTTAGACCCTCAAACTGGCCTAAAACCGTTCAATAAATTCCCTCAAAAGTACTAAAAGTGGCCAAAACAAGTCAAAATATTGGTATTTAATGAAATCCGACCATCTCAAACGACGTAGAATGACAAAAAGCTTCGGACTACTCGAGGGGGCCGCCACTCTTGTTTCAGGCGTACACAAGACTACGGGATTACAGAAATTTTACTAGGGATTCCGCGTTAAATTTGGTAAAATTGGTTCAAAAACGCTAAAAAATGACAAAATTTTATCAGGGATTACGTGATTTCGGCGTGGATTACCGGAGATTACCAGTGAATTTGTACACAGGATTACCGGGGCGGTGGCCCCCTCGGGACTACTTCATCGCTGCCCCTCAACTAGTGACCAAGGCCGGAAAAAAAATCACAAAATGAGTGAAAAAAAGGCATAAAATACTGAAATGTGACAAAATCAATCGGTGTGTGCATTAAAACTCTGCCCCTTGCACTCAGAGAGATACAGAGAAGGAGGCTATTTAAGTGTTGGTGTCCGCGGTGTACGCATAGTGGGCTGGAGGGAATTCACTGCAATTCCATTGGCAAGTTTCCTTGCCACTAAATTGGCGCTCTGTTTTCAATGCCAAAAATTGGCACTCCTCGCCTCAGACGTCCCTTCAGAATGCCAATTTTTAGGATTCCAATCAGCATGCCAAATTTTGGCGTTCTCCCGAGGTACATTCTCGTCCAGTACCGGACTATTTGTTAGGCATTCTTTACATATTAGCACAACAGGTGCGTTCCAAATAAATTTGTTCGGTATTCCAAAACATATTGGTTGGTTTGCCTGACTTATTTCTTCGGAAGCGCCTGTTGTGCTAGAATGTAAGGCTACTCCAGACAAAATTTCTGGTACAGGATGAGAGTGTATGTCTGCACAGTAATCCCTATGCTTGTTGCATGGAAGAGATCGCCCGGGAACGCCAAATCGATACCTCCTAATAACAAACACGTACTTCTCCTACCCGTTTCAACAAACACGTACTTCCTCTAACCTTTCCAACAAACAGGTACTTCTCCTATCTGTTTCGACAAACACGTAGTTCTCCCACCCGCTTCGACAAACACGTAGTTCGGCGATCGAGGCAAGAAACACGCAGTTCTGCTCGGCGGTTCAAGAAACACGTAGTTTCCAGAAACAGCCCAAGACGCACGTAGTTTGGGAATGGGAGTATGTGATGGGGTACAACACCTATAATATTAGGAACCATTAGAATAAATGAAGTATGTGTTTTATGTCAATGTGTAGCCCTGGCGAAAATGGTGGGTACGGGTTGTGGTACAGACTACTGAACCTCTACCATAGTGTACACAACTGTACCGCTAGACTACACAAATTCTACCACTCTGTGTACCATACTGACTGCCGTGCTGAAGTGTACCTAGGAAGCACCAAACATTTTGGGTACAATGTACCGGAACACTACCACACTGTACCAGCCTTTGTACCATAGGTCAGCTGTGGTACACGGTACACAGAGAGTACCAAACCTTCTGGGTACAACGTACCGCAACACTACCAAACTGTACCAGCCACTGCACCATAAGTCAGCTGTGGTAGGCGGTACACTAAAAGTACCACTTCAGTGTGGTACAATGTACTGCAACACTACCATAGTGTCCATAAATGTGACATACTGTGTCTAGTGACAGAGTCGGTACACAGGTGTACACTGTACACAGGACGTACCGAACATTTACCATTCTGGACTTAGCACAATTTTCATATGTTTCTTCGACTGAATTTATTGATGTCGTTTGACTTCATGAAAGTGGGCTTCAAATCGACCAACGGTAAAATGAGACTAGGTGTTGAAGGAAGAAACAGGAAAATAAAAACTTTTTCCTTACATTAGAAAGTTTTAATGTCAAGATAATCTTTTTTTATCTCAGATATACAAAAAAAAATAAAAAATGGGCACATAAGAATAAATAAATAATAAATCAATTGAAATTATTTGTCACGAAACCAAAGCTAGGCTGAAACACAGCTCATAGCTGGAAAAATGTAGTAACAATACTTTAAAATATGAAACCATAAAACTAAGATAAGAACAAAAGGAATGAGAATACACATCTTACTGTACAAATAAAAAATAAAATAAAGGTAAATGTGGAGATTGGGAAATAAGAATAAGTACGACTAGTCACCATAACAGCCATAAGGTATGTCACAAATAAATCTTCCTCGCTCCTCAACATTCATGTGTAAACACTGTTGCTTTATGGAAGCTGGATCAATGATGATTAACCTTCCCCGTCCTTCAATCCTCTTCAGGTGAGAGAGGGTTACTTCCAGGTTTGGGTCAGAATGCCTAGTCTTGAGGACTGGCTGCCTACTAATGTCGTAAAGCTGCAGCAGAATCAAAACTTTAGTATGATCTTCAAACTGAACATGTAATATTTTTGAAACTGACCCTCTGCTGCCATCTTGAGTTTTAAGCCAGGAATCATCATTTTTTTTATCCCTACTATACTGCCGTGTTGTGTACCTGATTCTTCCCTGGTAAAACCTTTGATAAGAAAGAATATTCAAATAATTCCCAATCCCAGCTGCCAACAAACAATCCATTTCCTCCAGTTCCAACTGAATTTCTGTGCCCCTCCCTACAAGTACTACACCATCACATCTCACAAAATTCTTTAAAGTAGTTTTGGTTATTTTTTCCAAAAAGACAAGAGGTTTTTCTGACGATGCTAGCTTCTCACAACGTAGGAAAGGAAGAAAAAATCCGGTATCTTCTTGCGAGCTGCAATCCAACGTGGCCAGGACTTGTGTTCATTTGACTAAGGTTTCTGTTTTCCCCCTCAAAAATGAATGTGTTTGGACCCCAGGCTGGACCCCAATTTAAAATTGCGTCTATGACATGCTTTAACAAATGAACATTATAAACCATTGACTTTTCCCCAAAATACTGAAGGACTAGCATCATGTACTGAATGAGGTACCTGTGTGATGTCTGTAAGTCAACACGAGGAATTGACTTTTGTAAAATTAAGAAAATTGCAGAGGAAAGCATACAGAAGTGTTCAAAATATTTTTGTTTTAAAATCCCACTTAGGCACACAAGACCATAGAATAATAAGAAGGTCCTCCATTCGCTTGCTTTCCATTGCTTGTAATCTGAAATGTTGCGTCGTGTTCTTGATAATGATGATGGTGGTTTGATACTGCTTAGTATGGAATTAATGGTGTGTATGTTTTCAGGAGAACCAATGTAGAAGGGGCCTGCTTTAAAAACTATCTTACCGTTAGGTTCTTTTGTTTTTGTTGTGGTGAGCACAGTTTCAATGTGTCTTCTGGTTACCCCAAGCAGGGCATTGTGTAAAAAATCTACTATGACACCTTTGCTTAAATCCAGGTATGGATGCAATCTAACAAGTGGAGTGAAACCCTTGCAGCCCTTGTAAACCCTTGCCTTTTCATTCGCATTGTTCCTGTTGGCATGAGCCACCCTCATGTCGTTTAACATAGATAAATGTGTGCGACAAGCATTTTGGTTAATGGCAACACCAGGAAATCTAAGACCTACACTTGTATGATGTCCTTTTTCATAACAAAATGTGAACCCATAGTACGCGGAGTAATTGGACAAATTTAAAAATTTGAAACGAGCAGCTGAATCTAAAACAGCTATTAAAGGAATTACCTTGCTGTTATGTGCTATACCATGTCCGTCTGTCCAATAGACCATTCTAGTCGTGGCCGAGTGAAGAACAAGAAGAATCACAAAAGTGATTTTTTTTGCACTTTTACTTCAAATATTCAAGTCCCTTTTCTTGGTAGAAGTTAATGAAAATATTTTACAGTAAATGCAACATATTTGAAGCGAATATATGCTCTTTAAATGCCCTAAATGGACTGTTTTGTGATTCTTCTTGTTCTTCACCAAGCCACGACTAGAATGGTCTATTGAAGCCTTCTGTAGACAGTGAACAAAGTTCATCTACAAATGGTGATAAAAAAATGTTCATGTTAGGATGTTTTTGGCCGACCCAAATACCTGCAAAAATAATGTGTTTCTTTCTATTGTGGGGTGCCAATTCATTTATGTACAGGAAAATAGGCCATGCTGATCTAGTTGAGGAACAACCCAAATTCATTCCATCTGTATTCATAGTGAAAGAAAAGTTGTTGCCTTCAGCAAGTATTCCACCTGGCGCAGAAAACCGTTTGTACATTTCCCCATCGTAAACATCTTCTAAATTATCTTCATGTTCTTTACGTCGTTGAAACCTATAAGTCATAATTTCTTCTGCAACCCCTGGCCGTTCCATAATTGCTTTAAGTTTAAACTCAAGCTTAACAGAAACAAAGTAAGAAGAATCATTCCCCGTGATGGAGACTGGTTCACCACAATCACACTGGGCTATATTATTTTCTCTCACAAAAGCTTGAGTTCCTAGATATTTAAAACATGTAGGACAGTAAATGTGCACTACAGCTGAATCACTATCCGTATCAAAATACTTCATGAGGAAGTGCTTTGAAGAGGCTACAACTTTTGTACCATATAACTCATTAATCATGTCAAGCATATAGATCATTGCAACCCAAGTCATATTGTGCCTCATACCTAAGGCTAAACACATGAGCAGAGCATCACCCTCTGTTGTCGTAGTGCACGGACACAAAGGGTTATTCAATAGTACTGCCCTAGGCTCATTCCTATTTTGTCCAGCATCGTTCCCCTCAATATTAGCTGCATCCACTTCATCTTCTCTATCTTCATCAGAAGGGTCTTCCGTTTCATCATCTTGACGTGGTTCCTGGGCTTCAGCTGCTTCGGAATCACTTGCCTCTCCTTCAAAGTTCTCGGCTTCTTCATTAGATTCCACATTGTTGTCTGGGACTTCGTGTTCCTCCTGAAATAAACATGAATAAACATGAAACAAACTGCAGTGGATGAAAGCACTGTTGTGTCCAAGCACATCACTAGAATATACTTCAGTTTCTCTGGAACCATCACTTAATTGATTTTCTCTTTCGGATAAGCTGCTTCTACTTCTCGCGCTATCTTCTTCTTCGGCTGAAGTTGTCGGTCCACTCTGTTCAAGAAAAAACAAGCAAATAGTAATTTAAAGTATTGCATGTATAAATGTTTGTCATCAATAAGAGTTTTTCAATGTGCAGATCTCGGTACCCAGACCATTTTTAGTGTTTTTAGAACAACACATGATTATGTGGCAAAAATAAAATGTATTATTTAATTAACTTAATATACCAAATCGTATTCGGCCATATGATTATGGTGTGTTGTCATAAAAATACTAAAAATGGTCCTAGGGCATATGAAGGATTGTTGTTTGCAAGACAGAACCACATTTTGGTTTAACCGATCAGCAATAAGGGCCTCAACCCTTAGCCAGTGTACAACCTCCGAGAACACATATGTTCAACATGGAGTGAAAATTGAAGAGCAATGAGTTAGATTAGTTCAATGCCTATTTTTAGAGAAGTGTTAAGAATAATTTTTTCTATGCACACATAAATGTAGTCACCAGGACTGAAGCAAAAAAATAATTTAAAAAGTAGAAAAAATATAGAAGTACTTACACCATGATCATGGGGAGGTACTCTGTTATCAACTGAGTCCCCATCACTGCTAACACTACCCTGAAACAATGAAAACAGCAGTTTATAATCATCTTAAACAGAATAAGGAGACGTTTTTAGAGGTTGGGATTCTATACCTGCTCTTGAAGAAGTAACCGTCTATTTTCTGCGGCTTTTCTAATACGATACTGAGTCCTGCGTGGTACCTCTCCACCGGAATGCACCCACTGAAGTCTCTTGGGCATTTTTTTATATTTTTAATAACACGTTTTGTTTCTGTTTCTTCTCTCCTGCCTCGAGTCTCGAGCGGTTTCGAGTCACCTCGAACAATGTCGAGTCTCGATTCGAGCGTTCGATCCGTAATGAAAAATTCATCAACTATCAAATTAATTTTAGTAGCAACTCTCCTTTAATTGATTGGGAGCACTTCTTTTAATGAATTTTTAACAGATTGACATTAAAAAGTTGTGTCTTTAATACGAAATGCAGCAATAGAGAGGGGAACGTCGATGATTGCATCACGAGAAATGCAGTGCACAATTTGTCAGACTCTCGCTCTTGGGGTACGAGCGCCATCTGTGGTGGCAAGCCACCCAGTAACAGCAAAAGCCGCCACCAGTCCCCGTCGCCATTTTTGACGCAACTTGTTGGATTGGAACTCTGAAGAAACTGTGAAGTTTGTGAACGGTTCGAGTAGAGTTTTGGTTCAAACATGGCTTCTGGATCGTTCAGGGAAACAAAGGGGAGGAGCCCTCAGGTTCCATCACAGGATTGGTTGGCTTTGATCTTACACACTGACGGTCAAACGGAAGAGTTGAAACTCAAGCAAATCCTAGATTTTCATCCTCTCAACTCAAACGACTTTGACAAAAAGAGAAAGTATACTGTTAGAAGTAAGAAGTGGCACCCGGCCCAGCAGTGGGAAGACTGGCGAGCGTACATTCTCGCTATTTCAGGTAAGATTTGCAGGGATCTCATCTCTTGTACATGTCTTTTTAGTTTGATAAATTTGTCTCATGTTGTACACTTTCTGTTTAGATAATTATGCGAACTTGAAGAAACTAGAGAAAACTTTGAAACGAGAACATCCTCCATTACCAGCCATAGCACCAGAATCAGATTGCCTGGGAACTGAAAGTGAAAGTGAGCCGTTCAAAGTGAAGGGCAGAAAGGTTAGTCTTGGTTAAACTGCCTATTTTTCTGTAGCTATCAAATGTACTGCCATGTCAAAGAACCATGTCTTGATTTCAGACTCCAGCCCAGACGAAAATGATGTTAAAACGAGCTGCCGAAGATCAAGAGAATTCCTTGGCCAACTTTGTTGACACTATTATAGAGCCAAAACTGAAGTCCTCCGGCAAAGCCAGCTGTGCTCCTCCACTGAAGAAAATCAAAACTGCAGTCCAATCAAGTTCTAGATCGGGTCCTAGTCATCGAGTAGTTAATGTTCCTAGTCGCAGTCATCAAAATGCTTCCCTCTCCAAGTCAACTAATCGCCTCAAGTCCCCAGTGCCAGACAACTCTACTGCCTTCACAGAGTCCAGTCCCGTTTCTCGTCACAGTTCTCTTCAAACTCCTCACTTCAACTCAATTGATAAAGTGAAGTCCCCAGTGCCGAACAATACTTTTGTCTCAACAGTGTCGAATTTATTAGATTCAAATCGATCTGAGTCGCCCCTTTCTGGCAACAATGATGATATATGTGACCAAGTCTCGCAGGCCAGTGGGCAATGTAATACTAGTTCGAAGTCAAATATTCTTCCAAGCTTCCATTCTTTTGATTCTGGTGTGTCTTCAGCTGTTACCTTGCAAGTAGTTCAAGTAGGAGAGGATGGCTCTGCTATAATTGAAATACCAGATATTTCAGAATTTATTAAATTGAGGGAGGAGCTGCAATTCTACAAAAATCTTTCTAGTCAGAATGGTGTGTTGGATGCCATTGCCGGGTTAAGATCTGAGCTTAACTCTCATAAAATGATGGTGGACAAGCGACTGTCTGAATTCGAAGCTGGTGTCCACAGCAGACTGACGAGTTTAGAAGGAACTGTATCACGTAAGTCTGATATTAAAAAGCTCGACTATGTTGCCCACTGGCTTCGAGACTGTGTTCAACCCAGTGACCTTGAGTAGGTGCAATAAGGAAGTCATGAATACATTCTAGTCAAATTTTTGTAGTTTTAAAATTAAAATGAACCAGTGCTACTTTTTAAATATTTTTTCTGTGATCAATCTAGTCAAAGATTAATATAAAGTTTATATTCCTTAATTGCATTCCATCTGTCTAGTCATATTAACTTATTTATTTTAAACTAGTTGTACAGTATGTGGTGAGCTCACTTTACACTTAATTAAATTATAATGAGGCGAGTTTACATTTTCCCAAGATTAATCATAACGACACTTGACTGGTTTGTTTGAGCTGAAAGGGGCTTTGCCATTGCACAGCCAAGTGTAGGTCTCTACCTGCGCAAGTTAACTGCTAATGCCTCATCTTTATTGTTACAAAATTGATCTTATTTGCCGTGACAGGTTTGACTCCTGCAGACTTCTCCTCCTGGGTGACTAGATCAAGTGCTTCAAGGGCACCTAGTTTTCCTACAAGTGGTGTTGCGAGCAGTGCTGGGGATGATGACGAACATTTGTCAGTCGGCCTTGTCAGTGGGCCAGATGGGAAGGTGAGTGTAACAATATTTTGCATCTCTAAGAAACTAAGTTTTTACAAGTACGTCGCTTCACTGGTTCTTTGACAAAGAGGGATTTACTTTATCCTCCTTTAATTTCCAATTCTTTGCAGTAAGCAATGCTTACACTGCCTCAAAGACTTGTGTCTGCTGTCATGGCTCCAGTGACTACTTCGTCCCTCCACCCTTCACTATATATTTTATTCACTATCAGGTTCGTGTTGGAGGTGTCGCAATTGACCAAAGTTCTTGGAGCACTCTGCTTACAACAACTGAGGAGAAGTACTGGCTCCGAGCCCTGCAGATTGGGGTGTTTGGAGAGGAGGCCAAAAATTATAGGTTTCATGTGCAGGCGCAATTCCGTGGGCAATTGAAGGAATTTCCTCTCAATTTCCAAAATCTAGCAAAATGTGAGTATCACTATTTTTTTTCATAAATTACATCCTTTTGTTCCAAGTGTCATGTAAAATAATTTTTTAAAAAAAAAATTTCTATTTTAGTGGTTCTTTTAGGAACTTTTTTGAAACTTAACCAGACATTGAGTAATAACATTATTTTTTTTGCATTTGCAGCCCAATGGTTGGCATTCTTGAAGCGAAAGGGGAAGCCAATTGGAGACAAGGAGGTCAACTGTGTGTTGACCAAACTGGCTAGGAAAGCGCGTGACCTGGGAGGCCGCAGAAACACTGGCACAGGGCCTAAGCGCCCCAAGAGGTATGTACTCTACTAATGCTACAGAGTTGTACTTTGTACTTGAAACTCGAAATATTTTGCCCTTTACATATCTTATTCAACAAATGTTTCGCCTCTTTTTACGCAGGTCTCCACCAAATAATGAGGATTCGGATGGTCAACCAAATAACAAGGATTCGGATGAGGGTGGCGGAGACTTTATGGAGTTCGAGGAAGAAAAAGAAAAAGACGAAGAAGGAGAACAAGAACAAGAAAAGGAGGAAGAAGAAGAGGAAGATTAAATTGCAGAGTAATAAAATTTTGTACACGTATCTACTAGGCTTTTCAATGGAACGACCCCTGCACTGTCAAACGGTACCATACTGTACACCCGGAACCGGTACCGCCAAAATGTGCCAACCTGTACCCAACGACATCAACACTCTACCATACTGTACCAGACTTCTACCAAAAAAGTGTACCAAAGTGGGCCATATTACTTTAAAACTACCCACGTGTACACACTTGTACCATGCCTGGTACCATGCCTAGTACCACGCTTCTACACCATTTCTACCCAAACACTACCAACCAAAGTCTACCATATTTTCACCCAACCCGTACCCACCATTTCCGCCAGGGAGGGAAACTTAAGCAGTAAGAAAATAAGACAATTTATCTGATTGTGCTTTTATTAAAAATTGCCAAGTATCAAGGATTTATCTTCACTTTTCAACTGTTTAATACTTTTCTTATTCTGAATATGAAGAGCATATTCTCTGACTAACTCTCTTCGGTCTTCAGGCTTGGCATGCTTCCATTTTGAGCATAATTCACATTGATCCTTGCGTGGGAGGAAAAATCCCAGATTAAACTCAGAGTTGAAGATTTTTCTGTAACATGCAAGGGAAGCAGGTGCCTTTATATTGTTAGTACCTGCCCACTCAATATATTCAGTGGAATTGGGATATGAAAATACTTCTTGCAGGGAAGCAAAACATGCGCAAAACCATATAAACAGTAAAAAAAAATAAAACAGTATGTTGAGATAAGTTTTCCAACATAAAATCACAAGAAAATGTGATCATGACAAAAATAAATACCACAAAATTGAACATAAAAAATATGAATAAGTTATGGTGAGAGGTAAAAGTTCCAACATAAAAACATTTTGAAGAAAAGTTGTTAACATATCAAAAATAATTTGTTTGAAATACAATGTTACCAATAGTTACCTTAAATCAAATTGCAAGGTAGTTTTCAAAAACATCATGGTACTTGGATGGGATTGCTTCTTTTCTCATCAAATTTCTGATGTCTTTTTTCTTTTTTTCTGCCAAGGGAAATTTAGCTGAGTAAGCATGGGGAAAAATATATTCCTTCATGTTGGTGCTTCCACCTGCCTTTAACTTAATTATTACTTTCGTCAGTTCCTCAGAAAAATTATGTCTGTAATATATGGAGTTTGGGGTTTTACAATCTGCAACCACCTCCCTCACTTTACTCCAGAAAACTTTTTGTCTCTTGCAGTCTTTCTCCCAATCTTCTAAGTTAACCAGAGCATGCAGATCCAGTACATCAGAATACTCAAGGTGATTAACAATGTAGGGTTTTCCATCCTGTTTGGCTGTTTGGATAAGCGTTGTCCATTCTTCAGGAGTAAAAATTTCTTGTTTAACCTTGGCTTCCTGTTCAATTCTAGCGTGCATACTGTCTGCTTCCGAGTAAGAATGACCAGATTCTAAAAAGCGGTGGACAATTTTGATCTCATACTTTGATGCAGCATGCATATACATGGAGAAAATCATTCGGTTTCGATTTTGCCCAGACGGACTATCTGAGTAAAAAACAAATTCCTTGATACCTTCGTCTACTTTTTTTTTTCAATAAACTGAAGCAAATTTGTGCCAACTTCATTCGAGCCTTTGCAGGCATCTACTTCTGTCCATAAGTAGCACGTACCCTCAGCTAATCTTAGATCAAACACTGTAAAATTATACAGTGAAATTTTGTTGTGATAAAAGAAAAGCGACACTTCAGATCTAGGACAAATAAGCACCTTCTGAAGGTCAAAGCATGCTGCACATTTTGTCTCAGATGCTGAGGATTTATCTTCACTTTTCAACTGTTTAATACTTTTCTTATTCTGAATATGAAGAGCATATTCTCTGACTAACTCTCTTCGGTCTTCAGGCTTGGCATGCTTCCATTTTGAGCATAATTCACATTGATCCTTGCGTGGGAGGAAAAATCCCAGATTAAACTCAGAGCTGAAGATTTTTCTGTAACATGCAAGGGAAGCAGGTGCCTTTATATTGTTAGTACCTGCCCACTCAAGATAAAGTTTATGCATTCTTTGGACAGAAGCTACTTGAGTTTCCAAATATTCACGCTTAGAGCGCTCCCTTGTATAATGGGAATGAACCTTTGGAAAAAGCGTAATGTGGTCACGCACAGACTGCAGAGTTGCCTCACTTGTTCCTGAGGGACGATTCTTGTGTCTCCCCTTGCCATGTGGCTGCACACCTTTGGTGGTAATTTTCTTGAGGGTAGTTTCAACCCAAACATCCGGTATAGCCAACGTGTTCAGAAACATCGTTTTACACACCCTCACTTCCTCCTCTCCAACAATAAAGTGCGATATCTGCGAATGGACTTATTGGCACAATCTGGAGAGGTTGAGCACGTTGTTGGTAAATGTTCATCTATGAGACGACTGATGTAATCTCGCTTTTTAGCAATATCCTCTAGTGACCAAAATGTGTCAAAAATTTCTTCCCTTTCACGGTGAAATAACCCTTTCACATCTGTTGCATTTTTTGGAGCAGGGCTCTTTCATAGCTCGAGCCGGTTTTAAAGTGCCCCTGGCTGTCCTGTACTCACAGCCTGCATTAAAGCCCTTCTTGGCAATGCTCAACTTCCATCCAGATTGATTAGTAATTCTCTTTCTTGTGTTTTGCCTTGGTGCATCAACACGTTTTCTCTTTGGGTTCTGAGCATGTGATGCAGCCGTTGAAACTTGCTCTTGATCTGAAGTGATGTTAATATCAGATGATATTTCTTGGACCTCAGTGTTAGTTTCATCACCATCAGGGTTATCCACATCTTCATCAGATTCGATAAAAAAAATTGGGCTGTTCATCATCTTGAATAACCATTCGGACTCTTGGGGCAGTTTCTCTGATTCTAACAGTCGAAGTCCTCTTTCTGTTTGGAAGTGGAGCAGATTTCCTCTGGAGGTCAATATTGTCTGTAAATAAAAACATTTGAATATATGATTATTTAATATGCACGCAATTATAGTTGGAATGTCAATTCATTGTGTGTAACATGTATTACTTACCAAAATAATTTTGAATTGATTCTGCCAAGTCATTATTATCTTTAGAATTAATATTCTGACCATTTTCCTCATTTTCTTTTTCTACATTTTGATTTCCTTCAGTATGGCAGCCTATTGAAAATAAAATTTAAAAAAAACAGGAACCAACAATAATGTTATGAAGAATAAGTGAACGTTCATACCTGCAGTGGGTGGGGTACCATTCTGGTAGCTAACCACATTCCATTCACCCGGGGTAGTTTCAGTTGCAACCTCAACTGAAACATAAAAAGTTGTAAATACATCTTACAAACAACAACAGTGTGACAGATCACACAGAAGAAAGTACCAAGGCAATTACAAAACTAGTTACATACTCATTATATTTAGGTCTAACTCATCAGGTTTTGCTGGAGAAATGGTAGCTCTTAAAGTAATATTGGGAAGTTGTTTCCTCTAGTTGGTCCCGGGACTGTTAGTCACATGGCTCAGAGTTCCTGATGCTTTCTGGCCCCTTGCTGTACAAATGGACACACACATTAGTTAAAATAAAAACATTTATTATGTATAAGGATTTCTATCAGTACCCATTTATTGCACTCTAGACAAAAATCAAATTGGAATTTATTCTTCTTGTTTGAGTATGTTTACCTCGCTTAAAAGGAAAACTGGTTGCTTTGCGTGGGTTGGTTCTCTGTGGAGCTCGCTTTGCTGGGGATGTAAACAACTGCTTAGAAACTGTAAACAAAAAAAAAAAATAGTTGCAGAAGAAAAAAGATGAAAAATGTAAAACTAACTTGTGAATATACATTTACCTCTCTTCCCGACTGATACTTCTTTGGTTTGTAGTTTGGTCTGCTGTTCAACTTCCCGACTGGATATGGGCTCTGAAAAATATAAGAAAAACAATCACAACATGTTTTTAATATGTTGGCATGAAATATTTTTAATTGTTTAGATACCTACAAAATGAATTTGATAAATTAGTCCACAAATTTTTTATAGTTATAGTAAAGTATAAGTTTTAACTTACCAAGCTCAACGAAGGCTTGGGATAGGGAAAGGGGTAGAGAATTTAACTAAAACTTTTAAGGGAACATAGAGGTGACCATAAAAAGGATATAAACTTTTGTACTGACCATGAAGTGATATAGATAAAATACTTTGAAATGTTCTTGCTTGCCTTTGCAAGCACACTAGCCCAGCATTATTTATGAAAGTTAACATGTTTATCTGCTTTTGACTGACTCCAATAAATAGCAATGCAGGGTTTGAATCTAATGTTGCATTGAATAGATAAAATACTTTTAAATGTTCTTGCTTGCCTTTGCAAGCACACTAGCTCAGCATTATTTACTAAAGGTTACCCATTTATCTGCTTTTGACTATCTACAATAAATAGCAATGCAGGGTTTGTATCTAATGTTGCATTGAATATGAATAGTCTATTGGTATTATATTTAGTAGGAAAATGACACCACCAGCAACATTAGGACTTAAGAAAAGTTTTAAACAAGCACTATTTTAAATGCTTATCAAACTTTGGTTTATAATTATTCTGCCATATTCTAGGGTAAGATGAAAACCTTGGCAAAAACTAGAGACACTAAGACAGGATGTGGGTTGAGTGTCGATCCACTGCTGCACTGCCTGGCCTGCAACATACATACAAATTAAAAAGGAATGAACGGAATATAAATTAAACAACACATCTGTATTGTTAAAGCGTATCTTACCTTTGTCTGGTTCCGATGATGGAGGCCGTATGTTAGCATTCTGAAGGGTTGCATTGTTTCCTGAAACAAACATAATAAATACATTAGGTAAAACTTATTAAAACAATCACTGCACTTTGAAAGGAAAGACTCCTTGCCGAATTGTGGCGAGACAAACTCATTATTCTCTGCATACGAACATTGGTTGTGAAGTAAGGAAGTTTCAGACTACGCAGCTTCCAAACGAATACAAAGGGGCCAACTAAAATAGGCCTTGGTCCTTAGCAAAGCGAAATCGTGGTATGAAGACTCACCCATTTTTCTTTCGATTCGGCTTAAAACCAAGAGTTGAGAGAGTTGGCGTGGCCGGGAGTCCACCGACGCGTCGTTGCGTTCGTTCACGTGCACAGCAACGAAACGAACGAGAACTGAAAGGGAAAGCTAAGGAACGGTCGGCGTCGGCGCGATTCAACTGTCGAGCCCGAACGGCCCGAACCGAAGCCGAGCCGAGCCGAGCCGAGAGCCAAGTCAACACGACAGCCCGATCAGTGTCTGAACCGAGAGCCGTCGGCACGAGCCGACGACCTACCCAGACGCGCTACTCGTCCCGACGGGTAGACCATACCGTCGCTCCGGTCCAAATCGTAGTTTGCGGAATCGCACTGCTGACTATGTGCGGAGACTTCAGAAGTGGGGCCGTCATGACCTCCGATGGCACCTGAACCGCTAGACGAAAGGACTACGACCTGAATGCTATTCAAACGGACTTGCGCGATGAAATTTCCAAGTGTACAAACAAAAATTGAATAAATTACGCCAAAAGAAAGACAGAATGGGAAGTCCACTCGATGGAGGAAGGTGTGCTGTATACATAGAGATCTCATAGCCAAAACAAGGCACTCAAACATTTTTCATACAGCTCCCCCTCCTTTTCCGTCGGGTAGGCTTCGCCCGGACTGCCATGGCATTCATTCCCTCTCCGACTTCGGCCTGGTCATTTTCCCCTCCCAGCTCCAGTACACACCAAAATGTAACATCGTCGGGAATGTTATCTCCTCCAGCAGTTGTTCTTCGGATGTCCTGAAGACGCCTTAAAATCTACATTACAAGCAGCCGTTGACCGCCTCAGCATTAACTGATCGCCTTTGTCCACCCTAACCTCACTTTTATCCATTTTGGGGGATAGATTAGAATAACTCGCTTTTAAAAGCATTTTGTGCTATGTTAATGTAATGGAATAAGGCAGCAGATGATTCGAGAAATAATTCAAGCATTTAATTGCATAAACTACATGAATTCTTTTTGGCCCGTCCCGTAATTTATAAAACAAGGTAGGTGTACGCCAGAACGTGTCTTGTCGTAACAGGCTTCGCGATGCTGCGCCAGTTCCGACAATCCACGCCTGGCGCTCACACCTACCTTGGCCTGCGGCGCTAGCTTGCCTTCGGCAGGCTTCTTTGTTGGGCATCGGCATGGAAATAGACGTGACCGCAAGTCTCGGCTTCTTATTTAATATTGAAGGGCTCCGCCCCCCAGACCCTCGCCCCGTGAAGGTAAAGAGGAAGAAGTTTCGTTGGTTTGAGTGAATCACTAATCGACGTGATCGCGGGTCGAAGCAGCATTCGGTTATTGATCCTAGAACCCCCCATGGAGTCAGGGGCTCACAGGTTGAAGTGCATGACATCTTTGGAGTCAGTACTCTCGAGAACGTAGGATTTGTGTCAAAGTCGGAATGACCATTCTAACTGAAATATGCCCAGTCAGGATTCAAAGCTGTGTCGGGGGTCCAATTGGATTCCATTTTTGTCATCAGCACCCTAGAAAACAGAAAAGGTCTTGCTATGACCTATCGAAATCTGCAATAAAATTTTTTAGTCGGTCCACCCCCATTTCTCAAGATCCTGATTCGGCCAACTGATGAAGTCGGGCTCCTAGACCCCCCTTCCGACCCCTCTTCGGAAAGGTCTTGCCAAGACCTATCGAAATCTGCAATATAATTTTCTAGTTGGTCGACCCCCTTTTCCCAAGATCCTGATTCGGCCAACTGGTGGAGTCGGGCTCCTAGACCCCCCTTCCGACTCCTCTTTGGAAAGGTCTTGCCGAGACCTATCGAAATCTGCAATAAAATTTGTTAGTCGGTCGACCCCTTTTTTTTAAGATGAAGGGTCGAAGTTGATTATGTTAGTAAATTCGGGCCGAGGTAGCCAATTCGCAGTTAAAACTAATGTCAGGGGTAGAAATTGGTTTCATTTTCGTCATTAGCACCTTCAAAAACATACGAAACCATGTAAAAATGTCTCTAAAATGTAAAGTCACAAATAATTTGCACTTTTTCTGCCGTTTTTTTTGTGTTTTTTCGTTGGCACGACTGAATAATTTGAGATAGAGAGCTGAATTTTGGCGTGTGGCGAGCCAAGGATGTACCTATGAACCCTGCAAAATCTCGTCCCGATCGGCCGACCCGTTTGGGAGGAGTAGTGCGGACACACAAACAGACAGACAGACAAACAGACAGACAGAACTTTTCAAACCCACTGGAGTAACTGGCTTCGCTAATCGCTCAGCCAAATACGGAGGACGGGCATATAGTGTGATACTTGCTGAGCGTTCGTCCGTCCGTCCGTCCGCGGACTTCCCGTGGTCCGATCTTCACCAAATTTGGTATGCAGCCTCCTTGGTTGACCCTAAGAACCGCCCGGTGGCAGCAAGATCCGAGCCCCTGGGGGCGCTGCTGCAGGTGCATCATGGTCTACATGGGGTCGAGGAGGATTTCGGCATCGGGTACAGCTAGAAGGGCATATAGGGGTATTTTTGGAATCGGGGCGACGAGACAAGGCCAACGGTGCTGGTTTCGAACAAATCGGAGAAGTTTGGACCAAGGTTCGAATCCCAGGTTGGTCCAAAGATTTTATTTTGAGTTTAACGTTGTTTCTTATGTTTATGAGGGTGCTGGTGACGAAAATGACGTCCATTTTGACCCAAAAGGCCGCGAGGGCGCCGCTGCAGGTGCGTCATGATCTACTTGGGGCGGAGAGGAATTCCTGAACGCGTTCAGCTACAAGGGCATGTAGGGGTATGTTTGGAATCGGGGCGACGAGACAAAGCCAACCCTGACGGGTCGCGAGGATGCGTTCTGGATCCAAAAGCATCCGAAATAGGTCCATTTCGTGTCCATCAGGTCCACCACTGCGTCCACACCGCATCCACGCTAGTCCACTCATGTCCACGTTTCGAGCGCAATCCATAACGCATCCCCGGCACGTCCGCGGCGTCCAGGGCAGTGAAAGACGGTACGTCCATTATCCATCCAGAACATCCAGAAGGTCCACTCACGTCCTATCCACATCTGCCATGTCCACATGATGTCGAGCAGCAATCCAAATTACATCTCTGGCATCCACTAAAAATCAACCAAGGATCGACACTTCATCCCCGTTTCATCCAACACGTCCGCGGAATGTCTTGTGTCCAGAAGGCATCCACAGCCTCCAATCGATACCCCAAATTTCATTATCCACATCTACTCCAAACGACATCCTACAGATCCAGAATTAATTTAATCGACAAAGAACGTCCAGACCACGTCCATCACGTCCCCAGCACATCACACACATCCATACTGCGTCCAAAACACATCTGCAACGCCAATTCATCCAGAATGCGTCCGAATCACATCCATAGCATCCAGACCACGTCCACGACACATCCATCGCATCCCGATCAAGTCCAAGCGACATCCATCGCATCCAGATCACGTCCCAGCGACACTTAATGCATTCGGACCGCGTCCGAGTCACATCCATCGCATCCATATCATGTCCAAGATACACACAACGCAACCAGAACGCGTCTACAGAACATCCAACACATCTAGGACGCGTCCAGAACATGTCCAAAGTACATCCAACACATCCAGAACGCGTCCAAAGTACATCCAACACATCCAGAACGCGTCCAAAGTACATCTAACGCATCCAGAACACGTCCAAAGTACATCCAACACATCCAGAATGCGTCCAAAGTACATCCAACGCATCCAGAACGCGTCCAAAGTACATGCAACGCAACCAGATTGTATGCACCATCAATTTAAATACTAAATGGCTAGTTGTAGGTCAATGCCAACGCCCAGACATATGTTCCAACATCTCATTGGAAAGATCTTCCCAAGATCTATCCAAATCAGCAATAAAAAATTTCAGTTGGTCACTCCCCTTTTTTCAAGATACTGGTATAGTGTGCAACGTGTGAAGGGACTTGGAGGAGAAGGAGTAGTCGAGGTCTCAGAGAGACGGAAGGCTTCTGTATTATCGGGGGTTGACCGTGTACAGAATGGTAGCGGCTGCTTGGCTGCGCGCGCTTATATTACAGGAGTAGAAGAACATCAGGAAGAATAGTAGTAGAGAGTGGGGGTGCATGGCCAATGGTATTGTGTGGCTAGGGTATTAAGGAGAGGAACGAAAGGAAGAATATGGGTTAGAGGTCCTGGCCAGGATCCTTAGGGCAGTGGTTGCGAAAGATAGGGAATGACTGCTAGTAAGCCGTGCTATGGTTATGTTCTCTATAGTTCATTTCACAACAGTACATTTGGTCTCTGTGATACAGATTGATTTACTTTAAAATGTGTACTAGTCGGTACTAGTCCATGTATTAATGATATTCATTCTTTTGTTAGTAACTTCATGCCATCGTAAATTTTCTCTTTGAAGTGACAAATGAATGCATTTTTTTATTAACCAGGGTTGTACAATGCCATTTAGTCCATTTAGAATTTATTTATGATAATTGCAACAAGTTACATGTACAAAACTTAAATTCCTTGTTTATCAATGGTATTCTATGCCAATTTTCAATGTCAACAACAATTAAAAATATATATATTTATAGGCCATCAGCGTCGCGGGCGCGGTGCCCGCGGCGCACAGTGGGACAAAACGCGAAAAAAGCGATGAGAAGTGGCATTTTGAAAATTGAGCGGCAGGGTCCAACAAACTAGTCGATGTTCATGAGGAAGGTCTGGGCTATGCATGACACTAATTTGTTTTGCAATAGACCACACGCGCGAGCTGCAGCGGACCACCAAACATGACAAACTTTCAGCTTTTCGTTCATAGATGAAAGCTGTTGTGAAGTTTTCGCTCTGGTGGTCGCCCTATTCAAGATAAAGGTATCATGTGATATGTTTTTGGAAAGCCGACAACCTGAACAATGTTAAGAAGCACTCAGATTTACCTTCGGGTCAGGCGGGTATAAGTAAAACGCCGTTAAAAGTGTTGAAAAATTGGCGTTTGAAATATTTTGACGGTGCAATAAGTTGAGTTGCGAACATTTGCGAACCGTTCTGAGACGTGTCAAAGATAGTCCAGCCACTCTACTTTCAGCTCCATACCACCGAATGATTCGCAATGATCTGCGTTTTGAGAAAATCGCCTTTAAAACTGCGCCATGGGCCGGCGCCTCGGCGCGGTGGCAAGCCCCCCAGCCAAAAAAAAATACGCAGAAAAATGCTGTCTCGATTTGCGTACACTTTGGTTTTAATGCCGATGGTTGTCAAAGAAGCCTGTGAACGGCACGTTGGTGCCCTTGGCCAAGGAACATGTAAACACAACGTGTCGTGTGTGGAACTGGCGTAACATGTTAGAACTGGCGTAACATAGCGCGGATTTTTTTTTTCGATAGTGTCAGGAGAAAGTTCTCGACCCTTCAAAAACCTTAACAGAAGTTTTGGCGATGATTTGGGTTTTTTCGGTAATTATCATCGCTTTTTTCGCGTTTCGTCCCACTGTGCGGCGTCGGCCAGGGCGCGTCCTCGGCGGCCATGCTGGCCGTCAAGAGCGTGTCCTGGACTAGGCCGCCAGCGTCGATGCCCGCGGCGTCAGCCAGGAGCATGACACGGATGCGGTGGTCGCGCCGTGGCTTTGGCGGCCACGCGGTGATAATGATTCGTACTCACCGATCTTTTTCGCAGCGATAAACCTCCGGATGCGTCTGTAGCACAGCCCTACCTAGCCCCATGGTTTATTGTTGCCAAGCAACACAACACCCCAGTTCGGTAGCGGTTGTTCTGCATCGCTTGTTCTACAGGTGGTTGTCACACCCTGCACGGGATGGATTCCGTTCCGTCTCTGCAGATCAAGTCCCTGCAGCTAGGCCACCCAACGACCGATGAGGCACCGCTGTGAGTGTGGTGGCCTACTGTGCCCCTGCGCCCCACGCACGCCCCGGTTCAGCCCTGAGCCGCTCAAAATCCTCGATCCAAGAGGGGGGGGGGGGAGGGCGAGGGCGACCATTTTCCCGGGCATTTGCGGAACTGTGCAGAAGTGACAGTTGCCCTGATGTCACGATGTTGTACGTGTACAACAATCACTCTGGTACTGCGCGAAACGCCCACGGTCACAGTGATTGCATTTAACTACCGTTTAAAAATGTTACACAATTGTATAGAGCTTCGATGATGCAATCATGTCACAATGAGGAAAAAAGCCCGAAAGGTAAAACCACCCTCGTGTCATCATGTGGTACCTGTACAACGTTTCTATTTCTGAACCATGTACTGGGTAGGTTTGGGTAGGTTTTGTTCCAAGACACCCGGAAACCCACCAAAGTAATGTTGTATCAATGTTTCGACAACGCTTTGATGTCTCATCCTCATAAATCGTCTTTCAGAGCGAAATACTAGACAGCTGCAAGGCAGCGGCATCGCCAGCGAATGCTGTAAGTTCTTGAAGTTATGTAATCTAAACTGAAGATATCTTGAATATGTATCCTTTCTGTGAAAGATGGATCAGGGTAGTGGCAATGTATACCTGTAGTTCTACTTTTGGTGGATACGATTTGTTCATTTTCTTGTGATGACCTATAATGTCTTTGTTCCATCTCGTGAACGTGTCTAATTGTGTCATAACATTGTTGTTTGTTTGTTAGGAAAATTTAAGTGATAAAGAAATTGACATTTTTTTTGAACGAGCAATAACTGCAGATGAATTTGAAATTTATATTGGGAAGCCATACACTGAACCATTAGAAACACATGTTGTTGTGAGTATTTTATAATTAATAAGAATATACTAATCTATACATTATCTTGTATAACAATGTATTTTTTTTTTTATTTTATCATTTCAGACCTGTCAATCATGTGATGAAAATTATGAGTTGTCTCCGAGTGTGTCTTGTTTTGCGCCATCTACTTCTAAATTGTGTGGTGGTAGTATTACAAAGGTATTTGTTTTATTCATTTATTACTGTTTAAATGTACATGTGTGCATATTAATTTGATGTATATTGAATTATATGTTGAAGGAAAGATACGATGAAATTATGTTTTTGAAAAAGATTGAAGATATGACGAGAAATTATATAAACATGAGGGGCAATAGAAAGAGAAACCTAAGTGATGAAAGTGATGTTGAAGAGGTTTGTTTAAAGCTTTGAAAATGAAAATTTATTCTATCAATCTGTATGCTAATTCATATGTTCTTAGGAAAAAGAAGAAAAAAAGCCAAGTAAAAGAAGTTTTTTTTTTTTCAAGAAACTTATTTTTAAACTCTATCTTGAAAAAAGGGGGGTGACCAACTGAGATTTTTTTATCGTTTATATGGATAAATATTTTCCAGACCTTTTCAACGAATCGTCGGAACCTGGGTCGGAAGTCATTTGATGTCGAGGGAAGTCAAGGGAAGTCGGTTGAAATTGCCGGAAGTCGGTGGAAATCAATGGAAGTCGATGGAAATACGTGGAAGCTAGTGGAAGTCCGTAGACGTCAGTACTTCAGAGTGGGTCGTAAGGGTATATCTGCTACGCTGCTAGTAGTGGTGTTCACTTGCCGGACGAGTCTGTCTGGCACGGACCTCCTCTGAGTGAGGACGTAGCCGTAGCCTTGCTCGGGCTCGGTTACATGGTGAGGACGTCATCAGGAACCCTGTGAGGTGGCCGATGACGCCCTCCTGGGGACGGCACGTATAAACACGACCAGCGGCAGACACACAGCAGCAACATCGAAAAACGTCCCACGACTTCCACTAACGTCCTACTGATTTCCCTCGACATCCAATGACTTCCGACCCAGGTTCCGACGATTTGTTGAAAAGGTCTCGAAAAGATCTATTAGTGTAAAGAATTAAAAAAACCATTTGGTCACCCCCCTTTTTTCAAGATACAACTCAAAAATCAGTGTCTTGAAAAAAGGGAGTTGACCAACTGAAAATTTTCATTCTGTATTTCGAAAGATCTTGAAAAGGCCTTTCCAAAGAGTACCCGGAACCCAGGTCGGAAGTCATAGGAACACAGTAAGAGTGGTGTGGAACTCAGTAGAAGTCGCGGGAAGACAATGAAAGTTGCAGTGATGTCGGTGGAAGTTCATGGGACGTCTCTGGAAGTGAGTGGGAAGTCGTAGGACGTCCCTGAAAGTCGCAGGGAAGTCGAAGGACGTCCCTGAAAGTCGCAAAGAAGTCGTAGGACGTCCCTGGCAGTGGGTGCGACGTCTCGGAAAGTGGCAGGAAAGTCGTTGGACGTCCCTGGAAGTGGCTGGGAAGTCGGAGGACGTCCCTGGAAGTGGCAGGGAAGTTGTAGGACGTCCTTGGAAGTGGGTGGGCCTTATTTGGAAGTAGCAGGGAAGTCGTTAGACGTCCCTGGAAGTGGCAGGGAAGTCGAAGGACGTTCGTGGAAGTGGGTCGGACGTCTCGGGAAATGGTAGGAAGTCGGTGGATGCGACTGAGACGTCATGAGAAGTCCGTGGACGTCAGTGAAAGAGGAGCCGTGACTTCCAGTGACTTCAAAACATGTTACATTCTGGAAGTCGTCGTTGGGAAGTGGCTTCGTCCGATGAGTTCCAGTTGGTGACTTCCCTGGTCTTCAAAAAATTCCCATGAGGGAAGTATTGTAAGTGCTACTGTTATGGTAGTTTGACAAACCTTTTCATCCGATTCAGACCCTGTGTTTTCTTTCGAATTGCCTTTCTTGTCTTTTTCGGATGCAGACACTTCTTCTTTGTCTTTTTTAGAATTCTGGAAAATGTTAATTTGTTTCAAAATTACTTTTATTTTAACTTAATGTAAAGAAAGGAAGTTGATATACCTTCTCTTTGCTTGTGGTGGGCTTATCATAGTTTTCTTCGGAGTTGTCCTGCTTCTTTTTTTCATCGTCTTTGTCAGTTTTTTTTTTTCTTCTAAGATCTTTTTTTTCCTATTTCCTTTTTTGATTCCTGTGATGTGAAACCAATGTAAATTTGAAATGGAAAGTGGTATATAAGTATTGTTAATGAAATTTTGAGTATAAAATATTGTACCTCCTGGTTTTGCTTATCTTCTCCTCGTTCCAATTCTGTCTCATCAGAATTGTGCTCATCCGTGCTGTTTGTAGATTTTCTTTTGTTGCCATTAGGTGGATCCTATAATGCGTAATTTTATTGGTGAAAGTTATTTTGATAAAAGTTTGTTGTAGCTTTGTTGATTTCATGTTTATCAAATTTTGTTTTACCTGTGAGGTGGAAGGAGCATCTGTTGGAACATTTGCCTTGTCCGTGCCGGACGGATTTTTATGGTTTCCATGTGCATTCTCAACCTAAAATTTAAATTGTATTAAATTTTCCAGTTGTGTGTTTGTGAAATTTGATATAGTGTTAAATTAAGGTATTGCAAACCTCTTCATCATCTTCAATGATTTTCTTTAAGTCATTTGAAGACAATTTATTCATCATCTTTTCGTCCTTTTTTTCATTTGGATATAATTGTGGGTTACTGCATTGCGTTGCTACATCCAAAGAAAAAGTTTGTTGTAGAAACTGTAGTTTCAAATTAATGTCGTTTTTTCAATGTTCATCCTACCTTTGTGAATGGTTGGTAAGGATGACCGTGGCAAGCTTTATCATTTCCTTTTGGTGTTGGTAATTGTTGTGATACTTGATCCTGGAGGAAGAACCAAAGTACGTTTAAACAGGTTTCTGGAGGAAGTGTACAGTGTATGAAGGATGACAGTGTTATTTCTGATATAAGGGTGTGCCGAAATATGTTATACTACTTGGTGGGATCACACGTTCGATTCGAGACCAATTTAATGACTCTTGAGCTCAAATTGCGTCTCGAATTTTGTTTGCCTCAACTGTCTTCTGACCCACTGTGCGCCCGGCCTGCGCCCCACTGGCGCGGAAGTGCGTGGCGTGTTGGTAGTCAGTGGCATATGGTGCAGTGTGGCTGTGCGTCGGGTAAGAAGGTGGCCTGTGAGTGGGCAAGAACGGCGTGCTCTTTGGCGGGGTGTGCAAGTGTGTGGCGGCGTGCTGTGCGGCGAGGCGCCGTGGCGGGGTGTGTTGCGCCGAGAAAGCCGTGGCCGTCGTGGGTGGTACATTGCGGCGCGGCGTGGTCCGGTGTGCTGGTGCGTCGGTGCGGTGGTTTGTAGTGTGTTGTGGCGGGGCGGTGAGTACTGTGAAGGTGCGCGGTGCTGTGTAGGGATGGATGGAGGGTGTGTTGGTGTGCAGCAGGTTGTGGTGCCTTTTGGTGGGGTTTTGGTGTAGGGCGGAGTTACGGTGGGGTTATGTGATGTGTGGTGAAGCGTGCTGGTCTGTGAGTGGAGCCGGTCCTGGTGGTGTGCGTCGTGGTGCTGTGCTGCGGAGTGCGGTGGGACGTGTTTTGTGGAAAAGGCCCATTGGCCCATCGGGCCAGACGTGGCCGAGACGCTGCCGAGACCCGACTGACATTGACCCGAGACTTGGTCGAGAGGCGGTGGAAATGCAGCAGTAGTGAATGCCCAGGTGTTCATGCTTTGCGTGAAATTTTAGAAGTTTCCTTTGATCTGGAAGGTTTGGAAGATGTTACATTTCAGAAGTGGTTGAAGCCTCAAAGTGAAACACATTGGACCCTTGAAAGAGTCACTCAGAGTGCTGAAATATTTATGGCAAACTTTCTTCATGCAGTGGAAGACTTAAAAGTTCATGATTTTATTGCCAATCAACAACGGAATTATTTCAAATGGCGCAAACAAAACCTTGGACCTACTGAAGCTCTTGTTGTAATGGATTTTTCTGACAATTACTCATTTATTATTCAGGACTCCATTCAATCTTACCACTGGTCAAATGATCAGGCAACAATACACCCATTTGTTGTGTATTTCAAAGACAATAACAATAAGGAGCAGCATCTTAATTATGTTTTCATCAGTGAGCATCTGAAACATTCTGTTTATGCTGTTCATACATTTCAAAAGGAATTTTTGGAATTTCTGAAGCAGAAGGCTCCTCATGTGAAGCATGTTGTGTACTTCACCGATGGGTGTGCTGGCCAATACAAGAGTTTGAACACAACAGCAAATGACTGCCATCACTTACTTGACTTTATGCTCAGTAGCGAGCACCACTACTTTCCCACAAGCCATGGAAAAACCAACAACGATGCCATTGGAGGCCTTCAAAAAAGGTTAGCCAGAATTGCAAGTTTGAGGGGTGCTTTGATTATCACTGCCATAATGCTCTTCAATCGGGCTTGTGCGAAGTGGAACCAGGAGAATGAAACCAAAATGCACTTCGGATATGTGAGTAATGAAGAAGTGGAGGAAGTTAAGCCGTTTCTAGATGCACGCTTCAGAAACGCTGTTGCCATCCCAGATATGATGAAAGTGCATACACTTATTCCTAAGTCTACTTTTGAGGTTGAGACCAGACCGTACTCAAGGTGTCCAGAAATAAGGAAAGTAATTGTGCGAGAAATGAGAAACATTCCTCCTTGGGACAAAGTGAAAGAGAATTTATTACAATTCCGCACAATGGATCTTGGTGCATGTCCCGAGTCATTGGCAAAAATTTTGCCACTCAAACCATTGAAGTAACATGTCTTTCTCCAACTTTCCCAACCTCCGCTGATGTAAAGTCTGTAGGATTGAGTTCTGTTCTGACAGTTGCCAAGCCCAAAGTCACCCGAGGCCAAGTGTACACACTGTCCCAGACACAGAGAAATGCAGCAGAGAAGCAGCTTGTCCTTCATCTTGGTAAGAGTTTTTCTTTTAATATTTTCAAAATCATTTGTCTATTTGAAAAAAAAAATAATTCTATTTTGTATTTGACTTTTCTCTTACAGAAACTAATGGCAGCTAACACCCTCAGATTAATTTTCTGAAGTAAACTAAATTTTCCATTTCATATTTAATATCAACTACTGAATGTAACTTTTTTCACTCCCATCTCAAAATGTAAAATGTCAATTTTAGTCTTATTTCAAATGTTATTTATTCTTTCCATCTCTCTCTAGATAATGTAATTTAAAAACAAAATTTTTACTAAAATTATTTCACTTTAAAAAAAATTTCATGTTGTCAATTCTTTAAGTAATAAATGTCAATTATGAACAGGTCTTTTGATGTTTATTTTGCTATGTCAAAGGCAATATTGACCCCACCCTAAAGGTTGTTTTGGCTCATTTACAAGAGAGACAGTTAAGAATCTATTTTGATCCCCATCTGGATTGTTTGGGTTGAACAATCATGCTTCCGAGTCCAAAACAGCCACTTTGTCGAGAAGTAAAGACTTATGATTATGAAATTAGCTGCAGAATCCACAAATAAAATATTTTTTGGATGGCTACTTGGGATATTTGTTAAGACTTTATAATGATGCTTTAGGCCTGATTTGGTCTCATTCTGAGTCGGAGTATTTGAGATTTGGAAATCACGTCAATTTCCTATACTGTTACACGATTGTGGTAACGCGCAAAGTCAGCTGCCTCAAATTTTGCTTAAAATTACTTTTTTATGTCCTCTTTCATATAAGAACAGCATTGGGGAAGTGGGAGCTATATGTAGCAGCATTTTGGTACTTTCATATTTTTCAACCTTTGTTTCCGATATTTTGGGTGTTTTTTTTTTCTCTCCCAAACTAGTGGCCTGATTGCAAAAATATTTTACAGGGAGTCTCTCCTAGTGAGGGCCTCTTGATGAAAAAATTGGGAGGTCAGAATTCCACTTTGACCCGGAAACTTGATTTGGTTTGAGAAAGAATGCATCACCGGGTGTGCCGCTCCGCACCGGGGGACCGTCCGGAACGCGCCGCCGCCGGGAGTGTACCGCTCCGCGCCGCGTTTGAATTCTGCCGCGCCGCCGCCGGGGGGAAACCGCGCGGCGGTGTTGCCGCACCGTCTGCGCTCCGCGCCCCACTCGCGACGTGAGCGCCCCTACCGGCGCGCCGGCGTACTAGCTTTGACGTGGGGGACGGCCTTGGACGCCAACAAGTGGGTCGGCATGGTGTTAGCGGCTGTGTGAGTCTCCCTCCTGCTTGTAGGCTGCCTTGCCGTGAAATGGGAATCCCCTCGCCACGCGCCGTGATGTCGTCTGCTGCGATATCGACCTCTCGATCTCCTTCACACACATGCACGCATAGAAGAAGAGTGCAGGGAAGTACTCGCCGAGGGAATGCCCACACACGTACACCTCTTAGGTAAAGTTTGTGTTTTAACGAAACGTTTTATTTTTTTTACCGCGATGTCTCGTTGCGAAGTTTGGAACGCGCCCCCGCGCCGCGAGTTCCCGCACCCTTCGTCCCGCCTCGCCCCGCGTCCGCTGCGCCCTCCCCACCCTCCCTTAGGGCTCTGCCCCGCGCCCGCCGAGCACTTCCCCACCCTCCCCTGTTGGCGGGAAGCATTCCGCCAACGCTGTTAATTATTTTTGCATTGTATTAAGATTTAGGTTAAGTTAGATAGGCATCGGTTGGTCCAGACGGCGCCGCGACTTGTTTGTCGTTTTGCGTCGTTTTCCGGCGGTCGTCCGGGCTGAGTTGACTCAAGTGAAGGGACCCACGAGTGGCCTATGTTCGGTCACGCGGATGGCTCTCCGCGGGGCTGTGCATGCGTCACGCATGAACTTTGGATGCAGGGCTGCCTCGCGCTGGAAGCAGCGAGCAGCAGAAATCCCTTCACTGGGGCCAGAGCCGATGATTGGCGTAAGAGAGTTTCGACGGGGTGTCGTGGTAGCACTGCGATATCGGCCAGAGTCGAAGGGCTGGAGCGCGGTGCTCCGGGAGAGAGCAGACACTTGGGGAGAGGATTGAGGGTCGAGAGGGTCAGGTGGAGCAGTAGAGTAGTGAGGCGAGAAGTTTTTGTGGATTATTGTAAAGTGTTAAAATCGTCTAAGAATATAGTGAGATTTATGCCTTGACTGAACTTCGCGACCTTTTTACCTGAACACACCACTGCAAGACGAGAGTTTGGCGGGGCCCCGACATTTCGGCCACAGAAAAACACAACCCGCCAACACCCCTACCAGCCTGCCCCTCGCCCTCTCGACTCCGCGCGCATGGTGTGGAGGCTTCGGGAGCCGCCATTCCTTGTCCAGCCCTCGAGACTGATTCTTTGGTGTGACGTGCGTGCTGTTTGGAAAGTGTTTTGAAAAGTGCAAAGATGTCTGACTCAGACATTGACATTCTCAATGTCCCCGGTGATACCGTTGAATTCGATGTCAGCGGAGTGCTCTTCGTCGACGAAGATGTAAGTACCGATACAACGTGAAATCCTTTGTCTGACGCTTACAAGCCAAGCCGGCCGGGTCCGCCATTTTTGCCCTCCGCGCAAAGTCCTTTGTTCTCTGCACTGCCCGTGCGGGCGGGAACTAGAGCATTTTGTGCTTAATGCAGTGATTTTCAGTCAAAAATCCTAGTTTCCGACTGAATTATGTGCTGGGTTCTGATGGCGTTCCCATGGCGGCCTAGCTTGGCTCGGTGGCGTCGGTATTGCGTCATCCTTTTCATATTCCATCATTTCGTTTCAGTTTTTGGTTCGTGTATCAAAAACTAAGTCCAGCGTGACTTAGTTCTTGATCCCCGCGTGAGTACCGTCAGTCAACGGGGGTAACTTGGGACACCGGGGGTAACTTGGGACACCGGGGGTAACTTGGGACAGTCTTCCCTATCGGCCTTGTTGGTGCTGCCATCTCGCGGCGTGGGCTCGTAGCGTCAAACCCGCGACGGGGTTTTGTTTAAGAGGCATCAAGGGGCACGCGGAGAGGAAGAGAAGATGCGTGTCATCACAGTAAGTATGCAGAAATCGGCAAACAAGGAAATAAGTTTTTTGACAATTTATGTCAAACACTGCCAAGTTGATCCTAGTACAAGGAGTGAAATGCAGATATGGCCGAATAGTATCTCTGGGTTGTTAAATCATACATTGATAAAGAAGGACGCGAAATGGTGCTGACTTCAGTCTTGCCATCTTGGGCCCAGACTTCAATTTATAAAATATCGTAAATGCACGGGGTAACTTGGGACAGTCATTCCATCATGTTCCCTGCACTCTTGGCCTCCTAGGAATCGCCTGTCCCGGTTTATGACATAACCTGACCTTGAAATGTTACCCTGGTGATGTAAAAAGATGCCTTGCTTTACAGGTTTTGCTTCCGCTAAGCCATGTTTTTCACTTTTCAACAAATACCCAGAAAATGCTAAGGATATAGCGGAAGAAAAGAGAGTCCCACTTGTAGTCCAAATCTTCATCCCATAACGACTCCAAGGCCTGGATTCTTGGTCGAGACATTGTCAACACAAGTTTTATGATTAAATAATCTCAAAAGATACATGGGGAAGAAGTTTCTCCCCTACTGTCCCAAGTTACCCCCGGTCATGGGGTAACTTGGGACACTATTTCGAAGCAGATTGTAAACGACATACTCAAGGCAAATAGACCAGACAAGCATGAAATAATGAGGAAAGGGTCAAACTTGAACATAGTTAGGACCCAAGGGCCTCTGTCGAAAATTTTGCCTTTAACGTTAAAAACACGTGAAAAAGTGTCCCAAGGTAACCCCGTTGACGGTATTCCCCGTTTCTAACCTATCGCTTAGGCCGCGGTCCGGCAGCGAACCAGTGCTAGCCGGCTTCGCCTCTTGCACTCGCCGCCGCCGCGCCACTCGGCGTCCCTCGCTCTGTCTCTCGCTCTCTACTCCGTTTTTTTTCGCACGCCCCTCTCACTCGCGCTCGCGCCCAGCTATCCACGTCGCCTTTCCGTCTCTCTCGCACCCGTTGGCCCCTGTGGGGTTCGCTGCTGCACTCTCGCTCGTTCCCTCTCTCTCCCACACCGCCCCTCGTCGCCCACCGGCTGGTGGCAAGCCCGCCTGCCTTTGTTCTTGGCGCCGCCGCGTCGCACCATGCCGTTCGCTCTGTCTCTCTCGCACTCATGCCCACCTGTACTGCGGCGCTCCGTCTCTCTCGCACCGCGCCTCCCTCCCCTTTCCCCTCCGCAGCGTTCCAGTCCTGGCACTATGTGTTGCCGATCTACACGGCGTCGTCGCCCACATCGCGTTCGTTCTGCCTCCTTGGCGTTCCGTAAGTCGTGCGCTCGGGGGAATTCCCCGCGGGGCGCACTCGTCGTCTATCGTTGCCAATGAATTTAAGTCAACGACAGACGTGTTCACACTGTATCGATGTTGTTTTGATTTTTTTTTGTAAAAAAAAAAAAACAAAAGAAAAAAAACTGAACAACACAATACGTTGCGAACATCTCGATCCGAGCAAAACCTTGTTCATCCATCGCTCGCTTTATTCTCTGATAAAGCTGAGAAGATGGGCAAGCAAGGTTAGCTATATATTTAAATGCTTGACACCCCCCACTAATCTTTTTTTTTTTTTTTTTTTTTCAGGTGGTGACTTCTACACCTGTCAAGGGCCCCGCGCTCCCGTCGCCGCGGAACCCTGGGGCTTCTCCTTTAGGTGCCGGGGCACCGGTGATGTCACCACCCCCAGCCCTCCTTTCACTGCTGGGAGGAACACTACCATCACCCGCCTTTCCCACCCCACCTCCCTCGCAGACCAACTGGTCGACGGGGGAAGTTGAGGAGGGGGGTGCAGCCATGATGCTGGTAAGTAACAAGTTCTGTTTCTTTTACATTTTTTAAAATTAAGAAGTCGTGACTAACTTGGCATTATGTTTCAGGAGCTCGGAGGCTTGGTGACTTCGTGGGATGACTCGACGAGTCTGATTACATCGATGTACGACTCCCGCTCCCTTGTAAGTTTTCATCTGTCGTGCGTTCGATTTTTTTTTTTTGATTTTTTTACGTATTTGTTTCTCAGTTGTCGTTTTAATTTTTACCTATTTGTTACAGTCGGACTCCTCGATGGTGGATGAAGACGAGCAAGAGGAGGGCGCAGCACGTCCTGCCACCCCACCCCCCGAAGTACCACGCCGACGTGGGCTGTTGCCCACGCCCCCACCAGAGATGCGAGTCGTAAGTATGCTTCCGAGTGTTAAGAGTGTATGTGAGTAGTAAGAAATACCCCAGGTCACCTGCCGCCATCTTGAACCCCCAGGTCACCTCGACGCCATCTTGGACGGGCCTAACCTAACCCAACCTAACCCAACCCCCAACCTAACCCGCCGCCATCTTGAACCCCATCGTTGCATGTCACGAGGGCACCAAACCTAACCCAACCTTACCCAACCTAACCCGCCGCCATCATGAATACCCCAGGTCATCTCGTCGCCATCTTGAATCCCCATTCGGACATGACGTGGAGGAACGTTACCTAACCTTACTTTCAAGTCAGGACTTGTCTTTTCTCAATGGGGCTTTTTAGTGGGCATCTCCCCTGCGCGCCACTGTTTGAATTCTCGCGCCACTGTCGTGGTCGCGCCGCCAGCCGTCCGTGCCGTGGTGAGCCGCGCGCACAGTGGGACAAAACGCGAAAAAAGCGATGAAAAGTGGCATTTTGAAAATTGAGCGGCAGGGTCCAACAAACTAGTCGATGTTCATGAGGAAGGTCTGGGCTATGCATGACACTAATTTGTTTTGCAATAGACCACACGCGCGAGCTGCAGCGGACCACCAAACATGACAAACTTTCAGCTTTTCGTTCATAGATGAAAGCTGTTGTGAAGTTTTCGCTCTGGTGGTCGCCCTATTCAAGATAAAGGTATCATGTGATATGTTTTTGGAAAGCCGACAACCTGAACAATGTTAAGAAGCACTCAGATTTACCTTCGGGTCAGGCGGGTATAAGTAAAACGCCGTTAAAAGTGTTGAAAAATTGGCGTTTGAAATATTTTGACGGTGCAATAAGTTGAGTTGCGAACATTTGCGAACCGTTCTGAGACGTGTCAAAGATAGTCCAGCCACTCTACTTTCAGCTCCATACCACCGAATGATTCGCAATGATCTGCGTTTTGAGAAAATCGCCTTTAAAACTGCGCCATGGGCCGGCGCACAGTGGGACGAAACGCGAAAAAAGCGATGATAATTACCGAAAAAACCCAAATCATCGCCAAAACTTCTGTTAAGGTTTTTGAAGGGTCGAGAACTTTCTTCTGACACTATCGAAAAAAAAAAATCCGCGCTATGTTACACCAGTTCTAACATGTTACGCCAGTTCCACACACGACACGTTGTGTTTACATGTTCCTTGGCCAAGGGCACCAACGTGCCGTTCACAGGCTTCTTTGACAACCATCGGCATTAAAACCAAAGTGTACGCAAATCGAGACAGCATTTTTCTGCGTATTTTTTTTGGCTGGGGGGCTTGCCACCGCGCCGAGGCGCCGGCCCATGGCGCAGTTTTAAAGGCGATTTTCTCAAAACGCAGATCATTGCGAATCATTCGGTGGTATGGAGCTGAAAGTAGAGTGGCTGGACTATCTTTGACACGTCTCAGAACGGTTCGCAAATGTTCGCAACTCAACTTATTGCACCGTCAAAATATTTCAAACGCCAATTTTTCAACACTTTTAACGGCGTTTTACTTATACCCGCCTGACCCGAAGGTAAATCTGAGTGCTTCTTAACATTGTTCAGGTTGTCGGCTTTCCAAAAACATATCACATGATACCTTTATCTTGAATAGGGCGACCACCAGAGCGAAAACTTCACAACAGCTTTCATCTATGAACGAAAAGCTGAAAGTTTGTCATGTTTGGTGGTCCGCTGCAGCTCGCGCGTGTGGTCTATTGCAAAACAAATTAGTGTCATGCATAGCCCAGACCTTCCTCATGAACATCGACTAGTTTGTTGGACCCTGCCGCTCAATTTTCAAAATGCCACTTCTCATCGCTTTTTTCGCGTTTTGTCCCACTGTGGCGCGCCGCGCTGTGGTGCGCGCCATCTCTCGGTGAACGTGTGTACTTCGTCGCCGCCACATTTGCATTAGGGAAGTACGTGCTCGCTGCCGGCGGCAGGTCGAGTCCCCCTCCACACGCACCTTTATGACCGTGGCGTGCCGAGGGAATCCCTCGCACAGTGGGTCACACGTTCGGTTTGAGTCCTGTTCTGCGACTTTTTTTTATTTTTTTGGGTTTTGTGTTTTATGGTTTTTTTTTGGGTTTCGTATTATATTAGTTTTTATGTGTTTTTGTGATTTTTTTAGCAGTGTGTGAACTTAATGTCTAAGCCAAGCGGTTGGAGGTGAAATGAAATTCAAGCCAAAGTCCAAGGCGACGGGCATTTACGGCAGCACACGTGAAGTTGTGTGCACCGTGGTGCTCCTCATTTTGGCACTTTGCCCACAGCACCGGTCGGTCCTTGAACTTCGGGCACCCGTACGTCTCTATGTTGATGATCAGATGATCACCTTCTCGGGGAGGAAAGCCTGCAGCAGCTTAACCTTCTCCTCGCCCTTCACGTAGAGCACGCCGTAAACAGCCGTCATCTTTGTTACTGTGGCTAACAATGTAGGTTTATGGCTTCACCCCTGTCTCCCAGTGTAGGCCGTGGATGTGCTTGCTGACGTAAGCATTTTGTGACCTGTATTTGACGGGTAACTCGGACTCTGGGTATGGTGGCATGAATGTTGTCACTGCAGCGTATTCAACGCAGCGAGTCGGCTTGAAAACCGCAAACTCCTTGACGATCCACTGGCCGTGCCGCCCACGAAGGAGCTGCAGGTCAGCGCATGCATAGGACATCGTGCTGGGTGACTGAATGAGTGAGTGAGAAGGCGAGATGTTGCTCGGAGCGCGTTAAGTGAACGAAGGATGTCTCTCCGGTCCGCGCGCCTCAATTTATGCCTCAGGCCGCGCGACACTAGCGACGCCTATGTTCGCCCCGCGGTGGCCGAGACAACTGCGGCTTGCGCACGACGCTTGCGATACCTCGCGCGCCGGCGCTCCCCGTCCCCCCAGGCGGCTGACTTCGGCAACTCGCCCTCCTTCGGTCAATGGATTGATTGTATGATTTTCGCAATCCATGACATGAATGTATGTTCGAGTGACTCTGCCTCGTCAAAAGGTGTCCGTCACGCATCATTTTCTGTCAAGAAACGCTGCGTGTACCATGTTTTTCGTTATGTTTCGGCCTAGCAGACGACGGATGTTTTCGCGCACTACCCTTGGCCGTGTGGCTAGAAGGCATAGCAAGGGTTGCCTGGCATGGGGCATGTTTTCGACAGTCGTGTCCTTGCTGTCTTGTATATCTAAGAGCATGGACTTTTTCGCTGATGACCTGGAGATGTCGTCGTCCATCTCCGAGAGTATTGAGATGGACGTCTCTGGCGTGCTACTGGAGGAAAATCCTGTGGTAAGTACCCTTTTTCTCAGTGTGTCGAAAGTATTGTTGCGTGAAATTTTGTGTTAGTCGAGTCAGTGCGTCCGGTTAACTTTTTATCGTCCGCAGGTATTTTCTGTGTCACCGCTCCTCGTTTATGGTTCGGCTTGTTCAAATCAGTGCTCGCAAGGGCTGTTTATTTCATTCCGTGGTCATACAGTTCTGTTGGTTTTACGTGTTCAATCTTTTGTTCGACTTGTTGTCAGTGGTGGCATGAAAAATGTGTTCGCGAGTAGGTTAGGCAGTCGTAACATCGTCATTTCATGACCAGTCCTGTATTACTTGAACGTTCTTACGCCGCCCAGCGCCGGCCGGCCGGCAGGCTGCAACAGGTCGTCGTGTCTTGTTCGGCGAATCGCGCGCCAGTTCTCAGAAGACGCGCCGTGCCGTGCCGAGCCGTGCCTTTGTCGGTGTGCCGCCAGGGCAGTGTCGCTTTGTTTGGTTAAATTCATGATAAAATCGAACGAATTTCCTGTCCACCGTGCTGTTTCGAATCGTTCCCGAATCGGAGTGTCTGAATCTCGTTAGTAGTAGTATAACAGGGCTTGATTTGCATTGCCTACCCTGCCCCTTGCAGGGGCAGGGGCAATGCAAACCATGCCCAGTTCGGCTCCGCCATATCGTGTTTCTCATCCAGTCGTGCGTGCCGTTCTCAAGCCCACGATGTTCCGGGGCTGCCTACCCATCAGGCGCTTCGCGTATTCCTTTAGCCAGTTGCCTACCCACCAGGCGCACCACCCGTTTACGTCCGGCTGCCTACACACCAGGCGCTTCACCCACATCTCACACGTGGTTGCCTACCCACCAGGCGCACCACCCGTTTACTTCCGGCTGCCTACCCACCAGGCGCTTCGCCCACATCTCACGCGTAGTTGCCTACCCATCAGGCGTTTTTGGAAAAGCGGGAAGATAAAATAAAAAGCAATGTGCATTATAATTTTTATTTTTGTTTCTGCTTTTTACAACAGGTTTGACATTTCTTTACACGAATATCTTCACAAATAGTAACATTCTGAGCATAACGCTTAAACATTTCGTCGACAATTTCGTCATTAGAGGTACAATCAGAAGTGAAACAAGTTACAAAATCCTTCATAGAGTATCCATGTGCCTTAAAAAGTAAAAACAGTACGCAGTACTGCCCACATACATCAGAGTCGAATTCCTGTAAATCAATTGTGTTTTTGGTCCAGAGTTTACATTTGCGGTCCATGAATTTTCTGATATTAGGGACATAAGGTCCAAGTCCATAGGAGCAGAAATGTTCTCCTCGCCCGTCGCAGCCAACGTATATGGCTTGCCAGTGTGCTTAGAGGGGTCCAAAAAAATATTTTTTTCGAAATTTGATGACGGCTATGGTGATTGTGATGTCATTTTGTGAGAAATTTTTTTTGGTATTTTTTTTATTTTGATCAGATAACGGGAAAAGGTCCCTCAAGGGCTCTTAAGTTTTCAAATTCCGCTGGAAAATAGTATTTTTAAAATTCGAATTTACTCCAAAAAAGCATTTAGTACTACATTAACTTGATGATAAAGAGCCTTTGAGATAAATTTACGCCTCATATCCATCAATTTTTGAGGTATTTTGACTTTCTTAGAGCTTTAAGCTGCAATTGAGGTAAATAAAGTTTAAAAAAGTCCAATTTCTTCAAAAATTGATAGAAATGAGGCGTGAAATTATCTCAAAAGCTCTTTTTTATCCAATTAACGTAGTACTTAATGCTTTTTTGGAGTAAATTCGAATTTTGAAAATACTATTTTTCTAAAAGAATTGGAAAACTTAAGGGCCCTTGAGGGACCTTTTCCCGTTATCTGATCAAAATAAAAAAAATACCAAAATTATTTTTTTTCAAAATGACACTACAATCACCATAGCCGTCATCAAATTTCGAAAAAAATATTTTTTTGGACCCCTCTACAGTGTGCTCCCGGCTTGTTGATGGGGTCGGTGTTCACAATGATGAGTGACGGTTTATTGTGTAAGTTGTGTGGAAGTGTGTCGGAGGCAAATACTCCTTCAAAGTGTGGTGAAGCGTGTGGATCTTTCCGCAAAACCGCTTCAAGGGTGTGCCCGTCCATTTCAGACTCCAAAGTCTACGACCACGTTTCGGTTTTTGTCAATCTCAATCAAATTATTGAATTCTGAGAGGACAATACAGTTTATGGCTCCCGCTAGAGGTTTAGCAAACTTTACTTCCAGTCTCACTACTCCCTGGCGCTGCAAGTTCCAGTGACTTTCATGGGCAGAAAGGTCTTGCGAAAGGTCGAATGCGTAGAGGGTACTGAGTACTGAGGGTTAGAGTGGTTCGTTTTTCCTTCATGTTCAAATTTTGGAGTTGGGTAACTTTCATTCGGTTCCGCTTTCCATATGATGAATTTTGGCACCTCAGCCGGCAAAATCGGCCCAGCGGAAAAGGTCGCGAAAGGGGCTTAAGTGCGCCTTAACAGCCCTTAATGACTCAACGTCTAAGTATCGATGTACGACCTTCGCCATATTGTAAACATAGTGATTTTGACGCCCAAGGGTCAAAATTTTGACCGTTTTGCCGTATCTTTACTCCTTCAGGGCGAAAAAAGCGAAAACGTGGTCTAAAATAGTGTTTTGAGCTAAATAGGATGTTTTTGCAACGTTTTCGCTTTTTTCGCCCTGAAGGAGTAAATATACGGCAAAACGGTCAAAATTTTGACCCTTGGGCGTCAAAATCACTATGTTTACAATATGGCGAAGGTCCTACATCGATACTTAGACGTTGAGTCATTAAGGGCTGTTAAGGCGCACTTAAGCCCCTTTCGCGACCTTTTCCGCTGGGCCGATTTTGCCGGCTGAGGTGCCAAAATTCATCAAATGGAAAGCGGAACCGAATGAAAGTTACCCAACTCCAAAATTTGAACATGAAGGAAAAACGAACCACTCTAACTGAGGGTACTCAGTGTAGGTGATATCATCCCCATCATCCTTCCAATGCAAGCCCGTTCCACTGAAAAGCGTGATGTATGCGTCGATGTGTAAATTATGTTCGTAGTCAGGTGTGATAGGTTGTGCGTGAATTTATTCCGAGTCCACATAGAGACTCAGGTAATTAAGATCGTAGTTTTGGAAGTTAAATGGATTGTACTGGTAACTTCTATTGAATGCCGGATTTGAGACAAAGCCAATGATGATTCTTTTTGGGATCTGTCCAAGGTGTAAGTTTGATATGGATTTATCCTGCACTCCGACTGGAAAAGTTATTGTTTTGAGGTCAACTCTTGTGAGTGGATACTTGGCTGGTGCCTGTTCAAGGGCTGCTGCATGTCCAAGCAGTACAGTGGGTGAGATGCGAACTTTTCGCACTAAAAGTGTTGCATCTAAGATGACCACCTTTTCATTTCTGTTAGTTGACATGAGCACGAAGGCATCTCGGCTACGAGTGAGCTTAACTCTCAGTTCTACGTTATTTAAGAGAAAGCGATCCTGATTGAAAAAGTCACTATGAATAGGCCCTAGGAGCTCAAATACTTTGCTGTTTTTAGTGAGTTCGTGTCGTTTTTTGAGACCCTCGTTTTTGTCTGGCTTGCACTCGTCCATGTGTCCGGCTGTGTCTTTATACCACATGCGCATAGACATGTGAGAATTTTTGGCAGGTGAGTCATAAGCCAGGAGTGACTCCATGTAACTTCGATACGGGTAAGTCATAGCAGATTGTGAAATTAATTTTTGGTTCAGTGAAACATCAACCTGGCTCCAAAGTGAGTGCAACATATAATTAACAGGTGTGGCGTCACTGTTATCCCCTTCAACCAAGTCACTGCCATTTTCTTTCACAATTTTTCTTTTCACCAGTAACAGTGTGTGAGCAGGATCAATGTATTCATGTCCAGTTCCTGGGACACAGAATTCGATAGTGTTTGATTGCTCAATGCTGGTGATTGACTTCATGTACAGAGCACCTCCTGGATGAAATATCACCCATTCATCTCTTATTAGGGGGAAGTCCCTGTTCCGAACTTTCGAGAGTCAATCCAAGAAGAAAGATCTTTGGTGGGTTTAAAATATGTGAAGAAAAATAATAATTTTAAAAGTGTTCCTAAATATAATATTTGATTCTTCTTCATATTTCTAGCCGAACGCTCCAGTGGCAGACTCTTCTTTAATTTCATCAAAGTGCTCCAATATTTAAAAAAAAAAAAAAAAATCAGTTGAGAACAACCATGATTTTCATTACCTATTTGAAAACACATATAATTTAGACCATTCAACTTTGGCTACAATGACAAAGTAATACAACAGTTATGTGTACAGTATGGTGCTTTAAAGTCTGTTACATGATGCTTATTTCACTCAAAAGTCTGTCAGGCATTTCAACGCAGAGCCCAAGATCATAGATGCCCTCAGTTTTGTGCCAATGAGGAGGAAGAGGCTTTATTGGCACAATTTGGGCGAGTCTGGTATAGACTTAGATTCTTTAACTGTTCCACCTTTAGAAGACTATCTAGGTGCTGGCCGGAGAGCAAATGTTGAATTTCTCTCCACCATAACAAGAAATAGATCGTGTCAGAAGAAAGGAGATAAGTTGCCTGCTGTGGATTATAACTTTGAAGATTGTCCGCTGAATGTTAATGAATTGGAACGTATTTTTGGACTCGGGGATGGATTTACGGATAATGGAAGTCTTTCAATTTGCAGACGGCAAAAACTTATTGGGAATTCCTTGGTAGTCCCTGTGATATGTTATATTTTTAACCCTCTGCTAAGTAATTAAATAAGTAGGTATCTTATTTTGAAGCTCTCATCCAGTTACCAAAGAGTACAAACAATTGAAATTCATATTGTCATACTGTATTTTTTGTAAAAAATATAAGTAAAAATTAATACTTGCATTCCACCTATTTCTTGTTTAGTTGTCAGATCTGCACCATTAAAATCATTATCCATTGTAATAGACTGGGAGTTTTGATCTGATTGGGTGTTCATAGGTGATGCTGGTCATGTGCAATCTTGTGAAGTGATATGTACTCTGGTTTTTTACCTGGCATGAAAAACATTTAAAGTTTGATCAGTCTAAACAAGTTTTGCTGCTGCAGTGCTCCCTGGCTGTTCATCTGGAGTATTAAGAGTTTTCCCGATTGTCATGTCGCGGTGTGAAGAATACACTTACCGTTCTAAGTTCCTCAGGTCCAACACCAAATTCATGGTGTGTGTTCTCTGTCATCAGAGGGTCTTCTGGCCACCTCCTTCTATTGATAATTGCATCCCTGTACAATTCAACACCTGTTTTAAGAGCAAGTGTATCAAATACTACATAAATTTAGCAAATAGAGTGACCAATGCAAGGAAAACAAAAACCTATGCCTTCTGTCTTGAGAAGGACGGTTCTTTCTCAGGCCGTCCCTGACTCTGCATCCTGAAACAGAAAGAACCTACTCACAGTTGTCTGCGCTGCATCCTGTGGAAAAAAAATAATCAAATCTGTCATCAAGATGAGTCTCGAGATAAGGTTCATTCGTGGCTGGGATGGCCACTTGTACTGGGCTACGCCTCTTCGTCACAGAGGTCTGTGGACTTGCGCCTCTTTGCCAGAAAGGTCTATGAACTTACGCCCCTTTGTCAAAAATTCCTCTCCACTTTTTAAGGTTGATGCCCTGAATCTTAGGATCTAATCACTGTAGAAAGATAATCTTTTTACGAAAAGATTGCGTTTACTTTTGGCTTGCTGCCCTGAAAATTTGGTTGCTTTTAGGCTAATAGGTCTATCTGAAGTGCTAAGTACAAAGTTTATTTTGGCTCTCCTGGAAAATATGCGAGGATGGAGTTACGCCTCTTTGTCAAAACATCAGTGAGCTGTCAACTCGGCGCGGCGGGGCGCACAGCGCAGGACCTCGGTGCAGCGTTTCGCCCGCCGCTGCCGCGTGTTCTCACGCTGCGTCTATCTACGCGATTGTCCGCGCTTCACAATGCAGTCTTTGACGTGGAGAGATTTGGAAGAGTTAGGGCTGCTATTCCCCGACTGGGTACGTGCAAATTGTCTTTTCATTTCACTTGTTGGCTGAGAGATTAGCGAAGCCAGTTACTCCAGTGGGGTTGAAAAGTTTTGTCTGTCTGTCTGTTTGTGTGTCCGCACTACTCCTCCCAAACGGCTCGGCCGATCGAGACAAGATTTTGCAGGGTTGTTAGGTATATCCTTGGCTCGCCACACGCCGAAATTCAGCTCTCTATCTCAAATAAATTAGTCGTACCAACGAAAAGACACTAAAAAAACGGCAGGAAAAGTGCAACTTTTCAGTGACTATATATTTTAGAGACATTTTTACATGATTTCGTATGTTTTAGAAGGTGCTGATGACGAAAATGAAATCAATTTCGACCCCTGACCAAACTTTTACCAGCGAATTGGCTACCTCGGCCCGAATTTACTAACATAATCAACTTTGACCCTTCATCTTGAAAAAAGGGGGTCGTCCGACTAAAAAATTTTATTGCAGATTTCGCTAGGTCTCGGCAAGACCTTTTCAAAGAGGGGTCGGAAGGGGGTCTAGGAGCCCGACTTCATCAGTTGGCCGAATCAGGATCTTGAAAAAAGGGGATCGACCGACTAAAAAATTTTATTGCAGATTTCACGTGGTTCATCACTCAATGCCTCAGAAATCCTTCAGACAGCTTGCCGAAGGCAAGCAGGGAAGCGCCGCACAGTGGGACGAAACGCGAAAAAAGCGATGATAATTACCAAAAAAACCTAAATCATCGCCAAAACTTCTGTTTAGGTTTTTGAAGGGTCGAGAACTTTCTTCTGACTGTATTGAAAAAAAAATCCTGGCTATGTTACGCCAGTCCTAACATGTTACGCCAGTTCCAACAATCTACACGTTGTGTTTACATGTTCGTTGGCCTAGGGCACCAACGTGCCGTCCACAGGCTTCTTTGACAACCATCGGCATTAAAACCAAAGTGTACGCCAATCGAGACAGCATTTTTCTGGTTTTTTTTTTTGGCTGGGGGGCTTGCTACCGCGCCGAGGCGCCGGCCCATGACGCAGTTTTAAAGGCGATTTTCTCAAAACGCAGATCATCGCGAAACATTCGGTGGTATGGAGCTCAAAGTAGAGTGGCTGGACTATCTTTGACACATCTCAGAACGGTTCGCAAATGTTCGCAACTCAACTTATTGCACCGTTAAAATATTTCAAACGCCAATTTTGCAACACTTTTAACGGCGTTTTACTTATACCCACCTGACCCGAGGGTAAATCTGAGTGCTTCTTAACATTGTTCGGGTTGTCGGCTTTCCAAAAACATATCACATGATAGCTTTATCTTAAAGAAGGCGACCACCAGAGTGAAAACTTCACAACACCTTTCATCTATGAGCGAAAAGCTGAAAATTTGTCATGTTTGGTGGTCCGCTGCAGCTCGCGCGTGTGATCTATTGCAAAACAAATTAGTGTCACGCATAGCCCAGACCTTTCTCATGAACATCGACTAGTTTGTAGGACCCTGCCGCTTAATTTTCAAATTGCCACTTCTCATCGCTTTTTTCGCGTTTCGTCCCACTGTGCGCCGCAGGCCAAGGTAGGTGTAACGCCAGGCGTGGATTGTCGTAACTGGCGCAGCATCGCGAAGCCTGTTACGACAAGACACGGTCTGGCGTAAACCTACCTTGTTGTTAACATGTTAGTGAGTGTGTGTGTGTGGCCTGGGGACGCCCAGGGTCACCTTGAATTGGTTTATCTTCTGTCAACATTTTGGTGAGTGCACTCTTTCAATTATTGCCCCCCTTTGGCCAAAGGTTTGCCCCCTTTTGTTTTGTGTTGTGATTCTAGTGTTATTTACTGTTGCACTGTGTATAGTGTGTTGTATAAGTTACGTTAGTGAGCTAAGGAAAAATTATTCATACGCGTGAGTCTGCGTTTATTTTTTGTCCTAACGTTTTGTTTACCAGTTCCGTTATTCAGTAAATTAACTCTAGTTTTTGTTTATTTCTGCGCTTGTCCGCGTTTCATTGGTATTATTCTAGTACCTAGTATTTTCTTGGTTTTCCGTTAGTTGGATTTAGCCTCTTGTTATTGCTTGTATAATAAATACATAGGGTGTTCCTAACGGTAATTTCTTTGTTATGAGTGAGTGTTAAGTTTAACCAATATCTATTACAATTCCAAGAAAATATTTCCGCGGCTCTGTACTTTATTGTTTAAACTTTGTATTGCTAAAATCAAATTAGAAAGGCAAATAGTCATGGGTTCGTGCCCCACGTATGGGCATTGTTAAATTGTGATGAGTTTCCTAAATTATGAACAATATATCAGCTATCTTTTCAACAGTAATTTCATTGTTGTTTATTTGTTATAGTCCCTGTTGGTAGTCCGATCGACGGTGACGTTTAAGTTTAAACTTTTGTGTGTATACACTGCTAATAGTGTGATCTCCATTTGTTTTTCCTGGCGTCGCCTGGCGCCCAATTGATAAATTAAATGTCGATCGGGCTCCCACATTTTCCCACCTTCTCTCCTTAGGTTCTACAATTGGGATTTTTGTGTGCTCCCACCACCCTTTTTGAGCTAGTCGGCGCGACATAAATGGCATCCAACGTGTTTTCCAGTTGTTTCATAGTGTAGTATCGGTGCAGTAGTTTTCTGTAATGGTTTTCTCATTGAGATGGTGGTCCGTGGTTATTGTTTTGTTTTGTACCTATGTTTTGCTTTTTGTTATTAGGTGTCATTTTTTTTGCCTTGCTCTTGCAATTTGTGATTTGTGTTTTTGTCTACATTATGCCTCGTGCCCTGTGCACTTGATGTTTTCTTTTTTTTGTGTATTGTGTTTTTGTTTTAGGTGTTTGGTTTTTGAATGTAGCGCCACTGTTTCCCCTTTTGTGTCTTTGTGTGTTAGAGTGCAGCAATTAAGTGGTAGGGGCATCAATAGGAAGTTTAGTGCCTTTAGTGAGTTAGTGTTTTTGTATAGACTTTAGGCTTTTGCCGCAACCTTAGTGAAACTTCAACGAAGTTTACACCCGCTGAACTGTGACTTAATCGAAATCTACGAATCCCTTTTGCTTTCATCATGGCGTCCTACAAGGAGAATGCAACGGTGGACATTAGTTGTCTGCACTTAGACGAACTCGAATATGAATTGGATATTAGAGGAGTAAAAGAAGAGCCTCTTTCCACAGAGTCCGAAGTGGAAAAGCCTATCAAGGATAAATCCTCTAAGAATAGTGAGAAAGGAAGTAAGAAGAAGTACAAGAAGAACAAAAAGAAGAATACTAAAAAGAAGAAAAGAAAATCAAGTTCCTCGTCATCCTAAAGCGAAAATTCCAGTTCCTCCACTTCAGATGATTCTTCTAGCTCATCGTCTGATGAAAGAGAAAGCAAGAAGAAAGGTGGGTCACACAATCCGATGGCCCGGTGGAAATGTCGTTTTTCTGGAAAAGAAGATTTGTTTTATTTCCTGGACAAGGTGGAAGAATCAGCTCATGTTCATGGGATCAATGACAAGACTCTGCTTAAAGGAATACCTCTGCTTCTAGAAGGCTCTGCCCACATGTGGTTCAAATCCAAGAGAAAGACAATGACTAAATGGAAACACTTCAAGAAAGAAATTAAAGCTGCTTTTGAACCAGATGTCGACGAATAGAGTTTACTGGAGAAATTGAACAACATTCGGCAGCAGCCTGAAAAAACTTTCGTCGTGTTTGAAGCCAGGTGCGAAGAAATAATGAACCGACTGTCCGTCCAGTCCGCTAACCGAGAAAGAGAAGTTGAGGAAAATCATCAAGGGGCTGCATCTCTTCTATCGCTCCAGGGTAACTGCATCTGAAATAACAAGCCTGCGGGAACTTAGAAGAAAATGCAAGGCCTGGGAGCTGGACAAACAACAGGTGTTGAAGTTGGAGAAACAAGAACAGAGGCGCCGACAGGAAAGAGAAGAAAGAAAGAGACACGGAAGAGTTTCGGCTGTTGAGGTAGCTACTTCTTCGAGTGCAGAAGAACAGGATGATCGCGCTCCCACTGCTGGCGTCGTTCCTCTTAACACTGCTGGAAGGAGCATGGGACTTGTGTGTTGACGCTGCGGAGAAGTGGGCCACATGGCTGCAAAGTGCACCCGGAAGAAATTCTGCAAGAATTGCGGGATGCCCGACACGCGCACCGAGCGTTGCTCCCACTGTGCCCAAGCGAGAGCCGCGGGCCACTGGGGCCACCCAACTGAGACGACTTCGGAGCAGGGAAAAGCCAAAGGGGACCAGAAGGGGGCGACTCTGGGCCCTTTCACTCAACCTCCGCCCCCACTAGGCCAACCTGCCGGCGCATCGACTCCCCAAGCACAGCAGGTAATGAAGCGCCAAAAGGATCCCGCCAAAAAGTAAGAAATAAAATGAGAAAAATCACCTTAAGATTGAAGTTAGGAAGTGACAAACGGGGATATCTGCCTGTAAGGATCCTAAATCTCCCACTCGAAGGACTACTGGACTCTGGAGCTTCCCGTACGGTTGTTGGAGCTGAAGGGTGGAAAGTCATGAAAGATGCCGGGTTTTCAATGAACACACTGCAAAAAAATTTCTAAAATTTAAGACATAAAAATGTCCTAAACTTAATAATATTTTGAAATGATATGAAAACTCAGAAAAGTTTGTGAAAAGTGCTATAATTTATTACATTTACCAAAACTAAAATGAAAAGTAAGAAATAGTTGGTAAATTTCAAAACCATTTTGAAAACTCATAAACTGGGTTTGTCAAAACTAAGGTTGTCTTTCAAAAGTAATAATTCGTCTCTTAAAATCCAGATGACTTATGACTTTTCACAACTAGATTTCTGAAACTGTTTCAAGTAAAGGTTGAACGCTTCAGCAAGTGCGGTCACATTCAACGTAAATCGAAGGTTTAGTTTGATAAATTCCCGCAAACTGTTGACAAGCTACTTCTCACATGGTATGGTCCACAGTCAGCCGCTGGGTCCAAGGCCACGTTTCACAGACCTGCCGCTAGGTGGTGCTTGGAGCGCCGTGACCATTTCCTGATTAGTATTTCCAATTAATGTTTCTAAAATACCTTCTTTTTGCAAATGATACTATATGTTGCGTTCGTAAATATCTTCTCTATCGGTTAGCTAAAAGTATTTAACAAAATATTACACTGATGTAGAGAAAAACGCATTTTCATGTTGCCACTCGCTGGCGTCTACGGTCGGACCTGAGGTTAGGTGCACGCACAATCCTCCTCCGTTGTGTGGTTCATCCCATCAGTGACGAAAGCAGGGAAAGTGGTCCTCTTTCTTCAACATCCTATTTTTGAGTGCTGATCCCGATCTGGTGCATGATGCACGTTGTAATGAAGAATTCCGTCACACATATATGGTATCTCGGACGTCAGTACAGTCGTTCTTACCTCCCACTTTGGTCTCATATAATTATGAAATTTAATAAACAAAATTCTATGAGTTTTAAAAATTTGGTTATAAGTTTTAAGAGGGGAAAGTTTCTTTCTTTTAATAGCAAAAAATCTTTGTAAACTGCTTCACAAACTAGTTTCTTAAAATTAAGATGGATTTTTTTTGCAGTGCAAGCCTACCAAGTACCGGTACATCCTGGTTGCCAACAAGGGAGTTGCTGAAATCACCGGGTAGGCTTTTATTCCCTTTACTGTCGGAGACATCACTCGAGTAGTGCGAGTATTGTACGTCCCGCGGTTGTCCTCCATGCTCGTTTTAGGGATTGATTTTTGGAGGCGTTTCCATTTACGCCCTGACTTTGTCGACAACACCGTCGAGGTTACTGAAGTGAAGATCACCTTTAGGGAAACAATATCAGAAGAGCCCAAAGGAAAGGAAGAGGAACCTGAAGACGAAGATAACATGTTGACATCCTAACAAAAAAAAAGGGTTGTAAGAAATTCTGAAAGATTATCGCCCAATCCTCGACACTGGAAGACTGGGATGCCTCAAGAAGACCCACAAGATAGACACTGGTGACGCTCCGCCCTGCAAGCAGCGATACAGTTGCCTTTATCCAAAGATGCTGGCTGAAGCACACCGAGAGCTGGATGAACGTTTGAAACTAGGAATCGTCGAGCCATCAGAATCACCGTACTCTTCTCCCCTCCTCCTTATTCCCAAGAAAGACGGCGGCTGGAGATGGGTTGTTGACTTTCGCCCATTAAACCAACAAATCAAGAAGCGCAACGCTCATCCACTCCCTCACATCGATCCTATGCTGTGGAACATCAAAGGAGGAACCATATTCTCTAGTATCGACGTCCGTGATGCCAATCTGCAGGTTCCACTAGATCCTGAATCAAAGCAGAAGACTGCCTTCACCGTTCCAGGCCGAGGATTATTCCAATACACCCGCCTGCCCGCGGGACTCAAGGACGCTGCAGCGCGCTGGCAGAGTGCCATAGAAGAAGTCTTGGGAAATAAGCCTCATGTTCTAGTGCATATGGATGATATTCTAATATGGTCTCCTAACATGGAATGGGAGCACCACAAAAACTTGATCCGGAAGGTGTCAGCCAAACTGGCTGCCGCCGGTATTACTATCAAGATGAGCAAGTGTGTCTTTGGACGAAAACGCACACTGTGGGACACATCATCGATCAGCATGGAATTCGGCCAAATCCAGACAAGATCGCGGCTATTGTCAACGTTCCTTAACCCTCCACTGTCCGCAAGCTACGCCAGTTCTTAGGATTAGCAGGATGGCTCCGGAAATTTGTCAAGAACTTTAGCTGCATTGCCAGGCCATTGTATGAGCTGCTCAAGAAAACTGCCCGATTCCAATGTGGACCCGAAGAAGAAATTGCTTTCAACCAACTCAAGGAACGTCTGTGCTCAGAGCCAGTTCTAAGAACACCCGACTTTTCCTTGCCCTTCAAAATCTACACCGACGCATCGTCAGTAGGAACCGGCGCTGTCCTTACTCAGGATTTCCCCGATGGAGAGCATGTTGTGGCTTACACCGGCCGGTATCTGAGAGGAAGAGAGCCCAAATTCTCTGCCACCGAGCTTGAGTACTTAGGCGTTCTCCACGCCATTAAAGCTTTCCGGCCGTATGTGGAAGGTTACCGCTTTGATTTGATCACAGATCACAGTAGCTCGAGATGGTTGTTAAACCTCAAGAATCCGTCCGGCAGACTTGCCCGGTGGGCAGTACAGTTACAAGCTTACGATATGAACATCATCCACCGCAGTGGCTCAAGGATGCAAGGACCCGACGCTCTCAGCAGAAATGTGGCTGAGACATTCCATGCCGGTTCGGCCAGGCCCTGAAGGTGACCATTGACGATTTCCACGCCGCTTTGGTACTTTTTTGTACTCGCGGAGACTGGGTGGTTGCCAAATTTTTAGGTCCCTGGGTCCATTTTTGAGGCCAGGGTGGAAGTTTTTAGACTTCTCTGAACTTTCTTTGTTGTTTTTGTTGAAATTGCGTCCGTTACTCCCTTTCTTGGCTCTCTACGGCACAATTTTAACGCCAGCACTATGATTTTGTGCTTAAAAGACGCGTATTGAGTAGAGGAAGAGATTCCAGTGGTCAAATTTCACTTTTGAACCCATCTTTACGGTGATCTGAGCAGTTTAGTAAATTAAAACCATGTCAAAATAGGTTAATTTTCGCCATCTTTGGGGAGGGATCTTTTGGTGAAGGGAAACGAATTTTTACTTTTTTCGACGGATTCTTGAAGGTCTCGGGGAGGTCTTTCGAGGGACGGTGCCAAAAAGTATGGGTGTACCCCAAGTTTAGCCGCTACAGCCTTCCAAAGTTTCAAAAAAACCTAAATTTGCACCAAACGGTACAAAGAGTGGGCATAGGCTTCCCGGCCCACGCGAATCGCCATGCGCGGCCTAGGCCATACTGACCCGACGATAACTGGCGTCTGCAATTATTTTTACTTGACCCCCAAGCCCTTGAGTCACCCACTGGTCGGAGGAAGGCGAGGGAAATCACGAGAATTTTCACAAAATGTTGCACTTTTACCTGTGTCGTCCCAGTCCCTCCCCAGTGGTGATAATAAACCTAAGGCCGGATAAGCTGGACAGAAATTGACCTTCCCCTTTAGCTCTCTCTCTCACTCTCTCTCCTGTTTTTTCCACACACACCCTTTTCCCCCACGGGTAGAAGCGGCGCATTGGCGTTTTGTAGGAACGCCTGTAGAAGGATAGGCCGCCCGTGCAGCACGTGTGCCGACAGTTGTCCTACTCTGCAGGCGGTGGCCTCGGCAACGCTTTATATCATAGTTGCTACGTAAATGGACGAAAATTCCTAAGCAAACATCAGTGTATGAACTGCCTACCTCGACTAGCCCTAAAGACTTGATCCAGGAAGCGGAAGAAGGAAATAACTTGACTTATTTCCAAATTGAGTTTTTGTTTTATTATTGTTCCTCAGGATGGTTTGCATCATTACACCAAATTATTTGACCCAATTCCTAGCAGTTTAGGAAAAAATCCACTTGGTAAATGGGTATTAACTCAACCCCTTTTACGGTCTAAATTTCATCGAAAAATGGAGATTACTGAACCAAAGTCTCCATGACTCCGTTCGACAGAATAGTAGGAGATAAGTCTACTTGTATTTTAATGAGTCTGATATTAATAGAGTCAATTCAACATAACACCCCCCCCCCCCCTTTTAGATTAGTTGTTGGAACAAAAAGGTAACTCCTTAAATGTACCAGCGCAATATAGGCTCTACGCAGATCTCAGCTCCACTTGAATTACCTCCAAATTTCACCTTGTTTGGGAGAACTAAGTGAACATGGCTCCGTAGTCACATAAAGATTCCAATCACAGAAACCATCTACGGAGTGATCTAACACTTTTCAAAATTTTTAGTGTTATTACTGATGCTTTAAATAAAATCCATTTGCATGTTCATTTGTTCAGTTTAAGTTTTTTCTGCAAACAGTTTTTTGTTTCTCCTGAAAAATGATTAAAATTAATTTATCCCCTTCTTCCGCTTCATGGCTCACTTGTTTCCGGCTTTCCTGGCGTGAAAGGCCTGTCTAGGACTAGCCACCCTGTTGGCCAGCGGGTGGTAACTCTGTTGCCAAAAACGGCATGCAAAGGTTTTTTGTGCAGCTTAGATCTCGGAACCCAGAGGTGGTAGGTGAAATCCGAGGTCATATTTGGAATCCTCATAAAATTTGACTCGGCGTAGGACATGTTTAGTGCCAGGGGCAAAGGAAATGGTCAGTCATTTTGCCATGAGAAAGCAAAAAAACAGGTGAAAAACGCTCTGGGACCAGGATTGAAATTTACGCTTTATCCCGAAAATTGCTATTTGGTCATGCTTAATGTGAGACAACGGTATGGCCATTTCAAATTCTGAGTACAGATATGAATTCAGCGTGCTTTCGTGTGTGCATTCCACCTATAAGTTTCAAAGAAGGAGGGTCTGTACCCTTTAGAACACGCAGTCAACGGCAGACTGTTTTGTAATTTTATGCAATACAATCGCTGCATACCCTCTCACAGTTTCACGGCAACGGTTTTCTGTTATTTTGGTGTGTTGACCACTCTCAGGCAGCGTAATGCACAGGAAATGTTCTCAGGATTCAGAATATGACCTCAGAATCTACCTACGAGGTCCCGTTCTCTTGCATTAAGTGTTACCACAAAACAATGCAACGTTTCGATCATGGTCCCGCTGCGTTTTTTCTCTTTTTTTTCTTTTTCTCATTGCAAAATGACCGACCATTTCCTTGACCTCCCGCTCTAAACATACCCTACGCCGAGTGAAATTTTCTGAGGATTCCAAATATGACCTCGGATTTCACCTACCACCTCTGGGTTCCGAGATCTAAGGTGCACAAAAAACCTTTGCATGTCTTTTTCGGCAATAGAGTTTCCACCCGCTGTGTTGGCATTGCTGTAATCGTGGGAAGTTTCGCTTTCTTTTGTTGGAACACTCACTGAGAAAACAAGAGCAGCTTGTTATAACAAACTATTTATAACCTGTATAAGCTTACAAAACGTACTATTTCTTCGTATTACAAAGTAAATTAGTTTGTATTATGTACGCTCAAAATACTTCGTAAGGTTTTAAGTGTGTGCTGGTCTCGCAGGTTAGTTGTTATGAAATGTGGATGGCATTCCCTCTTTGTTGTGACTGCTTTTTTCTATTCTGCGGGCTGCTCTTTCAGAAAGTCTATTAGGCAGATCGAGGTTGGCAGTTCATACACTGATGATTGCTTAAGAATTTTCGTCCATTTATGTGGAAACTATGAGATAAAGCGTAGTGACGTGCAAAGTCTTCGAATCCGAACTGAATCGAATCAAATCTTGCTACCTACGATTCGGATCGGTTTCGAATGAACAGGATTCAGATTTAGGTGATTCGAGAAAACCGGACACCTCCCATTCGTATTCGAATGTGGAGCACGCGCAGTGCGCTCATGTTTGCCAGTATTTTTCTTTTACCGTAATAATTTACGCAAAACACGTCGAAATGAGTCATAATCCAATCTTTCTGTGATTTTCAGAACATTTACTTGTTCCAAGTTGCAAGTTTGTCCACGACTGCGTTCACTCCAGTACATTTTTTGCTTCGATTCGAATCGGATTCGGAGTAGGGACATTCGATTCGATTAGATTCGAGCGAAAAACCTAACATTCGATTCGATTAGATTCGAGCGAAAAACCTAAAATTCGATTCGATTCGAGGAAAAAAATAAAAATTCGATTCGATTCTGAAAAATGCCACTTTGCACACCACTAATAAAGCGTTGCCGAGGCCAACGCCTGCAGGGAAGGACAACTGTCGGCACACGTGCTGCACGGGCTGCCTACCCTTCTTGATCACAGGCGTTCCCGCAAAACACCAATGCGTCGCTTCTACCCGTGGGGGGAAATGGTGTGTGTGTGGCAAAAAAGAGAAAGAGAGAGAGAGAGAGAGACAGAGAGAGAGAGAGAGACAGAGAGAGAGAGAGAGACAGAGAGAGAGAGAGAGAGAGAGAGCTAAAGGGGAAGGTCAATTTCTGTCCAGCTTATCCGGCCTTAGGTTTATTATCACCACTGGGGAGGGACTGGGACGACACAGGTAAAAGTGCAACATTTTGTGAAAATTCTCGTGATTTCCCTCGCCTTCCTCCGACCAGTGGGTGACTCAAGGGCTTGAGGGTCAAGTAAAAATAATTGCAGACGCCAGTTATCGTCGGGTCAGTATGGCCTAGGCCGCGCATGGCGATTCGCGTGGGCCGGGAAGCCTATGCCCACTCTTTGTACCGTTTGGTGCAAATTTAGGTTTTTTTGAAACTTTGGAAGGCTGTAGCGGCTAAACTTGGGGTACACCCATACTTTTTGGCACCGTCCCTCGAAAGACCTCCCCGAGACCTTCAAGAATCCGTCGAAAAAAGTTAAAAATTCGTTTCCCTTCACCAAAAGATCCCTCCCCAAAGATGGCGAAAATTAACCTATTTTGACATGGTTTTAATTTACTAAACTGCTCAGATCACCGTAAAGATGGGTTCAAAAGTGAAATTTGACCACTGGAATCTCTTCCTCTACTCAATACGCGTCTTTTAAGCACAAAATCATAGTGCTGGCGTTAAAATTGTGCCGTAGAGAGCCAAGAAAGGGAGTAACGGACGCAATTTCAACAAAAACAATAAAGAAAGTTCAGAGAAATCTAAAAACTTCCACCCTGGCCTCAAAAATGGACCCAGGGACCTAAAAATTTGGCAACCGCCCAGTCTCCACGAGTACAAAAAAGTACCAAAGCGGCGTGGAAATCGTCAATGGTCACCTTCAGGGCCCGGCCGAACCGGCATGTAATGTCTCTAATGTCTCTCTCACACTCGTGAGGCGTCGCGTTGAGACAGCGATCAGAGCCGTATTCGTCGCTCTGTCTCTCTCGCACTCGTCGGGTGTCGCATGAAGTCGCGAGATAAGACAGCGACGAAAAAGACTTTCGGAATCAGTCTGCTCTAGTCACATTCGTTTCGATGTGAAGCAAGGCTTGTCTAGCGAATTTCCCTTGAAACCAAAGTACGATCCATGCTGAAACAAATGTCACGCTCAAATAACAATGCATGTGCTATTATCTCGTCCAATATTTTGTGCGGCTCTTTTGACTTGTTTGTTTGGCTTCTTTTTAACTTTCGGGAAATGGTTTGTGGTGACTTCTGCAGCTGCCAAAGCTTCAACGTCGCCAGGAGGAGCCTGACTCTCAAAGGCCGGGGCCTGCAGGGCCAGTGCATGAAAGTCATGAGTCCCAAGAGCCTGGGCCGGGGCAACAAGGGCCCGTCAAGGCACAGGTGCAGGGCGGTGACGCTATTTCTGACGATGAGATTGGACGCTCCAGCAAAGGTACTGTTCAAGGGTGTGCAAGGGAGTGTGAGTGTTTTAAAAGCGAATGTGGGCTTTTAAATTTACTTTATTGCATGAGCATGATTTATCGTAACTTCTCTTGCATGTAGTTTTCGTCCCTATTCAATGAAATTCTGTATAATTCCGTTATTATGCAAGGAATTCACATTCAAAAGAAAAACAACCTTTTAAAAAATAATTAAAATAGTTTAATCGATTTTCTTCTGTTTGGACGTACAGAGTGTCACCCTCATTGAAACCTATTTCTTTTTAATATTAGGTACGAACGCGCCTATCGTCTACAGTGACGACGAGGATGAGGTGCAGTTGCAGTAATTGATCATTGCGTGACACTTCCTCACCTATGATCTCGACGGTCTGTTCGCCTTTACGAACGCTCCTGGCAGATCAGCGTACAACAGAGTGGAAAGGAGAATGGCTCCGTTGAGCCGAGAGCTGGCGAGTGTCGTCCTTCCATACGACCACTACGGGTCTCATCTGGATTCCAGCGGCGCCACCGTAGATGTTGAACTGGAAAAGAGAAACTTTAAACATGCAGGTAAATTTTCCTTCCACCTTCTTTTCATTGATTTCTACGGTGACACTTTTCGATTCTACACTTTATTTTCGCGCAGGTGATACTCTGGCAGAAATTTGGAATGACATGGTTATCGACGGCTCCAATGTGGTGGCAGAATACATTCAACCCGATGAAGTTCTTCCTAACGCTACACCTGTGACAGATTTGTGGTACGCAACCCATGTACGCGAAAGCCAGTACTGCTTGCAAGTAAGTGCTTCAGAAATAATAATAATTTATTTTTATAGTTGCATCTCATTTGCATTTTTCCTTTTTTGGTGTGTGCTTCCAGATTGTAAAGTGCGACGATTTGGGTTGTTGCTCTCCCCGACGGAGCATTCTGAGAAAAGTACTTTTTCAGACATTTTTACCTGCACCGTTTCCGCTCTCGCAGAAACCATTTAAGATTCCCACCCCTGACGAGCACAGCGATGAGAAATTTCCTTCACTACTGGTGCGCGAAAGTCTCACCATCCGTCCTGCCTACAAGCAAATGTGGGAAATCCCCTACGATTTTTACTGTCCGTCTCTGAAGGACGTGGTCGAAGACAGGGTTTGCCAGTCCTGTGGCCTTTATTTCGCATCTAAAGAGTCTCTGAGAGTGCACAGGTGTGAAATCAAATTTCGAACGTTTGTTAAATTTTAAGAACTTTTACTTTACCTTTTTTGCTCGTTGCAGGAAAATGTCCATTCTCGCACGGAGACAGGCGTGACCCGGGTGCGACCTCTTCGTGTACTCTCCCGAAGGCCTGGAGAAGTCTTGGTTGCCTTGGCCAATGAATGCCTTGAATGGGTGGACGTAGAGGCCGTGGATGAGGATGACGAGTCGCCCTCCGAAGCCAACTCCGTCCAGAGCTGCCAGAACGCTACTGTCATCGAGGACATCGGACAGTGTCTCGACGACGTACAGTGGGACGAAACGCGAAAAAAGCGATGATAATTACCGAAAAAACCCAAATCATCGCCAAAACTTCTGTTAAGGTTTTTGAAGGGTCGAGAACTTTCTTCTGACACTATCGAAAAAACAATCCGCGCTATGTTACGCCAGTTCTAACATGTTACGCCAGTTCCACACACGACACGTTGTGTTTACATGTTCCTTGGCCAAGGGCACCAACGTGCCGTTCACAGGCTTCTTTGACAACCATCGGCATTAAAACCAAAGTGTACGCAAATCGAGACAGCATTTTTCTGCGTATTTTTTTTGGCTGGGGGGCTTGCCACCGCGCCGAGGCGCCGGCCCATGGCGCAGTTTTAAAGGCGATTTTCTCAAAACGCAGATCATTGCGAATCATTCGGTGGTATGGAGCTGAAAGTAGAGTGGCTGGACTATCTTTGACACGTCTCAGAACGGTTCGCAAATGTTCGCAACTCAACTTATTGCACCGTCAAAATATTTCAAACACCAATTTTTCAACACTTTTAACGGCGTTTTACTTATACCCGCCTGACCCGAAGGTAAATCTGAGTGCTTCTTAACATTGTTCAGGTTGTCGGCTTTCCAAAAACATATCACATGATACCTTTATCTTGAATAGGGCGACTACCAGAGCGAAAACTTCACAACAGCTTTCATCTATGAACGAAAAGCTGAAAGTTTGTCATGTTTGGTGGTCCGCTGCAGCTCGCGCGTGTGGTCTATTGCAAAACAAATTAGTGTCATGCATAGCCCAGACCTTCCTCATGAACATCGACCAGTTTGTTGGACCCTGCCGCTCAATTTTCAAAATGCCACTTCTCATCGCTTTTTTCGCGTTTTGTCCCACTGTGCGACGGTGTTCCATTTGTTGAAGACATGTAGACATGTAACAGAGAAAAATACATTCTTTAATTAGTTTTAGACGGGTTTAACTCTCATGTTTCCCGTAGCATATATCTGTTTTTAAATCTAAGAATTACCAATGCAAGTTCCTACGTATCTTCATACGTACCTGATAGAGTTGACCGTTTTATATTAATAAAAAAACGACGAACTGATGTGAAATGTTGTCACACTTTTTAATTTGTCTTCCAAATCGCATTGTTACACATTATTTAAAGCGCACGCGACGAAATGCGAGGAATTGGCTTACTTTTGAAATACTACGTGAAAAGTGGGGAGGGGGGGAGGGGTTCAGGCAAATACCACTAAAGGTCACAAGGGGGGAGGGAGGGGTCAAAAAGTGGCCTAAAATGGGTCACGTAGTATGGGAATGCCCCCTTATGTCAAGAAGTGCGAGGTATGCCAGCAGGTGAAGACGTCACATCAAGCCCCCCCCCCCGCCCCCCCCGGGCTTCATGCAAACAAAGACCTGCATATCCAAGCCCTTTGAAGTGATGTCCACTGACTTAATCACAAAGTTGCCCCGGTCTGTAAGTGGCCATACTGTGCTGTCAGTGACGCAGATCATTGCACATATGAAGAATGATATTTTCCTAGTGTATGGCGCGCCACGCGTGCTGATTGCCGATAACGGGCCCCAGTACCGCTGCAAGAAGTTTCAGGAGCTCTGTGAAGAATTTCAGGTGGACCTTAGATACGGCATTGCCTATAACCCCCGAAACAATTTCACCGAGCGCTACAATGGAACTATCCGGGACATGATACGTGCCTACGCCAAAGAAAACCACAAGACTTGGGATCTCTTCGTGCCTGAATTTCAGCATGCCCTTCGCACTGTAATCAGCTCCGTGACTGGTTTGTCGCCGCATCAGATCGTTTTCGGAGAAAAGATGGTGCTGGACGGCCGGCTGCATTTGTTCAAGGCTGCTGGTACTGAACTTAAAGTGGATGACAGTACTCGAAATGCCGACGCTGAGAAGCGGCTGGAGTTGCTCCGCACCGAAGTTCAGGATCGCCTACGCCAGGCCCAGAAGAGAAATAGCGTCCGCTACAATCTTCGCCGTCGCCCTGATCCGTACAAGATTGGAGATTTGGTGCTCAGGAAGCAGTATGTTAAGTCAAACAAGGCCAGGGCCTTCGCCAAGAAGCTAAGTGCAAAATTTATTGGCCCTTTCAAGATCAAGAAGAAGAGTGGGAACACTGGTTACCTACTTGAAGACGCCAATGGCCAGGAAGATGGCCCGTGGCACCCTGATCAGCTGAGGAAATACTTTTCTTAAGAAGGAAAAAAAAATCGTTTCACGATTTTTTTTGTTATGTAGGGGGGAGTTGTCACGAAGCTGTCGTTTCGGACGCACGCAGCAAACCCTCTCGCACGCGGCCCCTGGCGACGACACTCCGGCCGGCGTCGCCGCCCCTCCCCTCGGCCGCTCGAGGCGAGCGGACGGAACCGCCACACCAAGCAGGCAGACAGACCGAAGCCGGGAGAGTCAACTTCGGCCGCTGGTGCCGCTCGAGGCGAACGGAGAAGGACGCGCTCCGCCGGGACGACTGCATCCACCGCGTGTCGTGCACCGGGACCACGCCGTCAAACTCCGTCGTTGGTCAACGTACGCGCCGTGCCGTACCCAGCTGCCATGGACTGCGCCCGTCATCCTCAGCCCGCAAGGTGCGGATCGCGCCCACGCCACCAGCGCAACACGGTACCATTGAAAACCCGAGACATGGTTTACAAAACCCTTTTTACCAGCAAGGCTTAGAGTGCCGGGGAGTCTGCCGCCATGCTGGGCTAGATTCCGCCTGATGCCCCTGCCACCCTGATGCTGCTCTCCACCCCCGCCAAGATGAGGACCGTGATGCGCTGCGCCTAGGCCTGGGTGATTAATCGACTAATCGAAAATAATCGCGATTATTTTGATAATCGGACGATTTTTGCGGACCTCCGGTTAGCGGTTCGGTAATCGGGTGTATGAACGATTAATTAACGATGACCGATTATCAATTAATTGTCGCTTTATCGATTATTAGTAAATTAGTTATCGTGATCCCTCCATCCGGTCGTTCGAACAAGCAGAGCCAGGATCGATCGCGCGATCGCTGTGCAGGGCAGGGCTGGACGGGGCAAGGAAAGCAAGCTTGCCAGAGCGAGGCGTTGGTCGTGTTTCGCTCTCCCGCCGCCTTGAGCCTTTATTTATAATTTCTAATTAATCGGCTCATTTCGATTAATCGGCATGTTCCGATTAATTTAAAGTCGATTAATCGAGATTTCTCGATGAATCGTTAGCGTTTTCGATTACCGATTACCGAACCGCTAATCGACACCAATCGCGATTATTTAATTCATCGGCCGATTACGATGAATGCCAATAATCGCCCAGGCCTAGCTGCGCCGGTGCACCGAGTCCCTCGCCCTGGTGCCTGGTCGACCCCCGAGTCTGGCCCACTGCCGGCTCCCGCTACTCGCCGCGGCGCCTCGCCTTGCCGGATCACCGCGTCGTCGCCGCCATGTTGCGGTGGCTCGCTGGGCGTTGGCCACCACAAGTGCCCCTCCCCCTCTTCTGTGTGTTCTAGTGAAAAGTGCTACAAGCCGGTCAGTGATGTGAATCCACCGTGCAGCTAGGGTTTGAACGCTTTGGCGCTGCCCGTTTAGCTGAGTGCTTTGGGAAATGGAGTGAGTGAATTTTCCCTCTACTTCATTGTTAATGTGTTAGTCAGTGTGTGTGTGTGGCCTTGGGACGCCCAGGGTCACCTTGAATTGGATTATCTTCTGTCAACATTTTGGTGAGTGCACTCTTTCAATTATTGCCCCCCTTTGGCCAAAGGTTTGCCCCCTTTTGTTTTGTGTTGTGATTCTAGTGTTATTTACTGTTGCACTGTGTATAGTGTGTTGTATAGGTTACGTTAGTGAGCGAAGGAAAAATTATTCATACGCGTGAGTCTGCGTTTATTTTTTGTCCTAACGTTTTCTTTACCATTTCCGTTGTTCAGTAAATTAACTCTAAATTTTGTTTATTTCTGCGCTTGTCCGTGTTTCATTGGTATTATTCTAGTACCTAGTATTTTCTTGATTTTCCGTTAGTTGGATTTAGCCTCTTGTTATTGCTTGTATAATAAATACATATGGTGTTCCTAACGGTAATTTCTTTGTAATGAGTGAGTGTTAAGTTTAACCAATATCTATTACAATTCCAAGAAAATATTTCCGCGGCTCTGTACTTTATAATTTAAACTTTGTATTGCTAAAATTAAATTAGGAAGGAAAATAGTCATGGGTTCGTGCCCCACGTATAGGCATTGTAAAATTGTGATGAGTTTCCTAAATTATGAACAATATATCAGCTATCTTTTCAACCGTAATTTCATTGTTGTTTATTTGCTATAATCCCTGTTGGTAGTCCGATCGACGGTGACGTTTAAGTTTAAACTTTTGTGTGTATACACTGCCAATAGTGTGATCTCCATTTGTTTTTCCTGGCGTCGCCTGGCGCCTAATTGATAAATTAAATGTCGATCGGGCTCCCACATTTTCCCGCCCTCTCTCCTTAGGTTCTACAACTGGGATCTTTGTGTGCACCCACCACCCTTTTTGAGCTAGTCGACGCGACATTTGGAGCCGCAACAGGTTCCACTTAAGTCTGAGGTGCAATTGGCATCTCAGAGTCCTCCTGTAGTCTTTTTATTCAGGCCTGAGTCCTTCTAACATGAATCTGATAAAAAATAATTTTGAATTTCCTCAAAAAAGTTGGGTTTTTTGAAAAGTAGTTGATGAATATAATTTAGCCCATGTGTGGCTGTCAACTCATTTTAGAAGCATCAGATTTACTCTCAAAATAATTTTTAAAGGGGGTGGGGCCTTGTTAGAGTGGGCTCCCCTGCACGCCACTGTTTTTTGTGCTTTTTGTCTGTTATATGAGTGTTTAGGGTTTTGTGTTTTATTCGTTTTTTTGTTTTTTTCTGTTTTAGTGTTCTAAGAAAGAGCAGGCAGAAGAAGAGGAGGAGGAGAAGAAAGGAGAGGAGACGAAGAGGGAAGCGGAAAAGGAGAAGAAGAAAGAAGATAGTGAAGACGATGATTTTGATGATTTAGATGATTATTTGAATTTTAGTTTGTTTTAATTTTTTTTTTAATGTAATGATTTTTTTTTTAAATCATGACTTGAGCATTATTAAATGCTCCCCAATGTACTCTGTTGTGTTTTTTCCTTCACTCCTCCAACTTTGTCTTCAAGTGTTGAAGATGGTAGTAAATGAGCTCCATCTGGAGTGTTTCAGGGTAGGGATGGGCTTGACTGAAGGCTTCCTCCACCATAGTGTCACTGGGGTTACTGATGTTGCTTTGAGAGCAGAAATCTTTGGCTGACTGAAGGAACTGGGGCCATTGCGACCGAGCAAGTTAAGCCAGTTGAGCAGGGGTAGGCAACAGCCTAGGGAGAGCCTGAAGCCATGCTCGCACCATCAGTGCAGAGGTTACGGCCTTTCCTTCGATTGTAAGAACTAGGCCGATGTTCGCAAAACTCTTTGCACAGATGAAAAGAGAATGAAATTTAGGGTGCATTAGGCTAATCGCCCTTCTCGAAACTCTCATATTACCTTCAAATAAATTGAAGTGAAAACACCGAAAAACACGAGAAATCATAAAATGTAGGAAAACCCTCGTCCGGGCCATGTTGATGTAAATGTTTTCGCCCTTGTGTAAGGTTGAATTGGAAGTAGCGGACAGGCTAATAGGCCTAATGCACCCTAAATTTTATCCTCTTTTGATCTGTGCAAAGCGTTTTGCAATCAACGGCCCAGATCTCACAATCGAAGAAAAGGCCGTAACCCCTGCAACTCGCTCGAGCATGGCTTCACGCGCTCTCTGGGCCGTTGCCACCCCCTGAGTTGAGTAATTTGCTCTAGTCTCAGGTTTTAGAGGGGGATGGTCTTGTGGAGCATTTGTAGGGAAGACTCAGCCAGACAAATGCTAATGTTTGGCGCTTGCCTGCGGCCCACACACACTGCAGTTCGGTACTTTTGTTTTGAGTGCACTGAGATCGCTGGGTCCAGCGGCTAGTTCTCCTTGAGGCCCTTGAAGAGCACCTCGCGGATGGCAGGGGCCGGGAACACTTTGAATTCTTCCAGTGTGAAACGGACCCAGGGCCGGTTAGACCTGGCGTTGGCCTCGCCGAGGAGGAGAACGTAGGGTGCCATGGTCAACGCGTCCAGGCGGAGGCGCAGGGCCTTCGAGCCGTTGCGCGTGAGCGGCAGGTCCTTCGTTTCGCACTCCATGGGGAAGGGGAGCACCTTGGGGACTGTGCTGACGGGCACCGCCAGGGCCAATGGCTCGGCGGCGTCCCGGCGCACCCTAGTGGGCTGCACCGGTGCCTGCTCAAGGGCCGGGGCCGAGGGCTGGGGTGCCTCTAACCCTTGCACGACGGACTGGACGTCTTGTGCGCTGAAGAGGTGAGCGTAAGCATTGCTGCACAGCGCGTCCAAGTCGAAGTCCTGCATGTTGGGCTGGCTCATGGGTTCGAGTGTAGTGTACGTGGCCGGAGGGGGTATGCCCAAATTGAGTTCAATGGGTTTTACAGCAAATATTTTTTCGTTTGCTTGGTATGGGCCGGGATTTTCCAGACCGAGCTGGAGTGCCAGTCGTGGAGAAAAATGCACTTTTGTATTTTCATTGGCATCTGGAAAGGGTCGAAAAACGACCCTTCGATCTGTGGTTACAGCCAGAGGGGGCTCTGCATTGACATTATTGGTTAAAACAATCAATGCCACAGTCACAGCAGCCATTAAATCCTCTTTTGTGGGAAAGCAACCCGACTTTACGGACACTGTGTCAACTATTCCGTCTTTTGTGAGTGTGATCTCGTTCTCCCCTTCAATGACCTGAGCTATAGTGTTTGGGTAGTGTATTTCATTCAGAGCTGCCTGCCACTGGCCATGAAGTTCCATACGCTTGGACAACTCGATTTGGAAGTGGGATGTTTTGTTTTGGGGATAAACTAGGGGACTAGCATTGCTAGGGAGGAAAGCGTAAAAAACCATTTTGGGTCTCTATAAGATCTGAATTCTGAATCTAAAATCCAGGACCGACTTTTTTCAGGACAACCTCTCCAGTGGACGAGATGTTGCTGACTACCCTTCTTGCCTTTGGATCGCGCTATATATGCGATTTTGAAGACCTCCGGCTTCGTGACCTTCTGTAATTCCATATCATAAAAAGTCCCCTCAATTGGATCCGAATCGAGATCCTCCAGCCGGTACACCGGCATTGCATGAGGAATGACATGAATGGCCTAGAAAATGTCTTCTGACCAGTTCCATGTGTAGCCTTTTTCGAAGGTCTTTTTCTCTCGGCTGATTCTGACATGATCACCTACTTTAAATTTGGTCTTTTTGTTTCTGAGCTTCATTCTATGGTACAGGTTATTATACAGGGTGATTCCCAATACTTGGAACAAAAGCAGGGGGCTGATTCCGTAGGCCAAGGGGATCATTTTTCACCCTTTGAAGTAGCGGGCGCAAATGCACCGTTTCCGAGATAATGGGGCGTTAGTACCGTCAACGGGGGTAACTTGGGACAGTCTTCCATATAGGCCTTGTTGGTGCTGCCATCTCGCGACGGGGACTCGTAGCGTCAAACCCGCGACGGGGTTTTGTTCAAGAGGCAACAAGGCGCGCGCGGAAAGGAAGAGAAGATGCGTATCATCACAGTAAGTATGCAGAAATCGGAAAACAAGGAAATAAGGTTTTGGACAAATTATGTGAAACACTGCAAAGTTGACCCTAGTACGAGGAGTGAAATGCAGATATGGCCGAATAGTATCTCTGGGTTGTTAAATCATACATTGATAAAGAAGAACGCGAAATGGTGCTGACTTCAGTCTTGCCATCTTGGGCCCAGACTTCAATTTATAAAATATCGTAAATGCACGGGGTAACTTGGGACAGTCATTCCATCATGTTCCCTGCACTCTTGGCCTCCTAGGAATCGCCTGTCCCGGCTTATGACATAACCTGACCTTGAAATGTTACGCTGGTAATTTAAAGAGATGCCTTGCTTTGAAGTTTTTGCTTCCGCTAAGCCATGTTTTTCACTTTTCAACAAATACCTAGAAAATGCCTAGGATATAGCGGAATGAAAGAGAGTCCCATTTGTAGTCCCAATCTACATCTCATAACGACTCCAAGGCCTCGATTCTTGGTCGATACATTGTCAATACAAGTTTTATGATTAAATAATCTCAATAGATACATGGGGATGAAGGTTCTCCCTTACTGTCCCAAGTTACCCCCGGTCATGGGGTAACTTGGGACACTATTTTGGAGCAGATTTTAAACGAAATACTCAAGGCAAATAGACCAGACAAGCATGAAATAATGAGGAAAGGGTCAAACTTGAACATAGTTAGGACCCAATGGCCTCGGTCAAAAATCTTGCCTTGAGCGTTAAAAACACGTGTAAAAGTGTCCCAAGTTACCCCCGTTGACGGTAATTAGTCATTAAGCGCGCGACGTAGGCCACCCTCCACAGGGAGGCGTGTGGAGGGCTGCCTACCTCTCGGGCGGTCTGCCGCGCGGCGCGCTGCAGCGGCGCACGCAGCGTCGTCGTCGTCTGCAAGGCGCTACCGGCCGGCTGGTCTGCGGCGCCGGCGGGAGCAGACGACACCTTTTCCGCACAGAGGCTAGCCCAGGGCTGCGGCCGGAACTAGGAACACACACACAACCACACGAGGGTGTTAAGTCAGTTCGGCTGTGGTTGCGTGTGTGTTCCGGTTTCCGGCCGCAGCCCTAGGCTAGCCTCTGTGCGGAAAAGGTGTCGTCTGCTCTCGCCCGCCGGCGCCGCAGACCAGCCGGCCGGTAGCGCCTAGCAGACGACGACGACGACGCTGCCTGCGCCAGAGGGAGATAACTTAACTAAAATAACGGAATTAACGTTTGTGTTATTGTTTAAAGGTACAACCAATAACTACAAACACCTGCAACAGGATTAACGTTAATTCATAGTATCAACAGTTGTGGGTAAACATGTAAACGGTTATAAAAGATAAAATTTTTGAGTAGGACGAATATTTTTGGTTAAGAGACATAACGGTTATTCCTTTGTAACGATAATTCCGTACTAAAAATGACAGTTAAATTTTATATCAATAATAATATTCTTTTTAACGTTATCTTTGTCAGGATCCCCATTCGACGGTTTTATGAAATAAGTGCTGCTAAGCATTAGTTTATGATCTGAATACTGAATACAGAATCTGAGGTCGGTCACTCACTAACCCAACATTTTCATGAGTTCGACTAAATTTTACTAATCACCGACACAAACAAAAGAAAATAAAAAGTTGAAATAGAAAACCTCCAAAATTGCTTCTTTGTTTTATCTGACATCTGGCCTGGCTTTCATTCGATTTGATTTGCCTGGTTTCATTAAAAATGTATTGTTGCTAAGTGTGGGTTTGAGTCGATATAAGGTAAGAGGAAGACAGATTTCAAACTGCCCAAATGATTTCAATTTAACTTTGCTTTTATTCAATTATTTCGTTGAATTGCTTTGAAAAAAGAAACCATCACCCCAAAGAAACTTCAAAGGAAATGAAAAATACGTGGTTGGAAGCAGCTGCCTCACTCTGGCGACAGCGGTGAGGACGAGGACCCATGGGCATGGGCCACGGCCAGAAGCACCTCCTCGTTCGTAAAGAGAGAGAGAGACCCGGATGGTGGTGTCTTCTCTCCACTTTTCTTGACATGTATCAATAGGTTTTCCCGTGTAATTTCCCTGGAAAGACGACATGGATCAACACAGAAGCAAGGCAGACAGGCAGAACGGTTCAACAAAACGACAAGTGCAGAAGTGCAGTACACACACACACTCGCGCGCGCAGGCAGCCGCTGCCGGCGCCAGCCACGCCGCCACGCTTACGCCTTGCCCCCCCCCCCCTTTCCCCTCCCCTCCCCAGGGAAGTCCTGCCTGCGCTGCGCGTGCAGCACCTGCACGCTGCACTTCATCGAGAGACACGGACACGACACGCCAAGCATACGCCATACGCCTCACAGTGGGCCAGAAACCGGCGTAGGCGGCCAAAACTCTAGACGCGTTTTGAGCTCCAGAGTCGCTAAATGGGATGGGACTCGAATCGAACGTGTGCGTGAGACCCCACCGATGGATTCCTCGTTTGGAGAACAATCTCTTGGTGGGGTCACACGTTCGATTCGAGTCCCGTTTAGCGACTCTGGCTGGAGCAAAACGTGTCCGGAATTTTGGCCGCCTCAACGGTCTTGACGCACTGTGCGCCTCTAAGTCGTGCTAGCGACGACTCCTCTCGTCCTGCATGCGACACCTGACCGCGCCCACACCCGTCGCCGTCATGTCCATGTCACGTCATCGCATCGCGCTCGACTAAGCTCGCGCCGGCGCCCGGGCCGGGCCGGGGATCGCCCTGCGCTCCGACTGCGAGTGAGTCGTTTCGTTTCGTCGCTCTGTCTCTGTCGCACTAATGGGGACGGTCCGTAAGGGTGCGAGCGAGACAGAGCGACGCGACGAAACGACTCTTCGGAATCGCTCCGGCTCAGCTCTCGGCTACGGACGGACGGACACGGGACGGTGGTGGCGCTGGCGGCTGGCTTGGCTGGCCGGCCGGCCGCCCGGTTGAATTATGTTGCCCAGCATGGCTGGCTGTGGCTGTGGCAGACAGAGACGAGAAGGGAGAAGAGAAGAGAAGAGAAGAGAAGAGAAGAGAAGAGAAGAGAAGAGTGTTCGAACATTGTTGACGGTACGTCGGGGGTCCGCTCCCGCCCCGCTCGGTTTCGGTGCTAGCGCTGGCTGCTGGCCGCCGCCGACGAGGAGGAAGTGCAGTTTGTTTGTGTCGTGTCTGTACTACTACAAGTGTGTCGTGATGAGCGACGGGTCCGGGTCTGGCGTCGAGAACCAGAACCACGATGGCCATGGGGAAGATCGAAGTCGCCGCCCTGGTTCATCGTCCTCGGCAAGCTCAAGCTCCTCAGAGCCCTTGTCAGATTCTGCCTCGGTGGTGCCCAATGTGTTGTTTACCTCAAGGAAACGAGGGCGACCAGCCGGCGTTGCGCTACATCCAGCTCACAAGCTTTTTACATACTCTAAAGAACTGAATTAAAGCCTCTGCAAAGTGACGCCACATAGCAAACAAACCGTCCCTGTAAGTAAAAATAAATTTTAAAAAATAGTGTGTCGCTTTCGAAGAAACTTTGATAGAAACTAACGTTCACTAAAATCTTTGCTTTGCAGGGTAAACATGCCGGAAATTTAATGAGCCATTTGAAGGCGCATCACCCCAAGGTTTTTGCAACGGTACAGGAAGAAAGTGACCGAATCAGCGGCACGTCTGCCAAGAGCCAAAAGCTGTCCTGTCAGACACTGAATGGCGTGAAAATGTCCGCTCAAGCCCTGCAATTGAACTGCCTGCGGTTGGTCACTGAAAATGGATTAGCTTTCCGGGTGCTGGACTACTCCGCATTCCAGGATATAATCCAGACTCTGATTGACGCAATGCCAGCCTCAGAGAGGTAAGCCACGCCAGGATGGCGGCGACTTCGGCGGACTCGGCCTCGGCCAGGGCGGGCGTGGGGAGCGGCGGCGGTGGCGCGGTCGTGGCTACGCGGCCGGCGCCGCGGACACGGTCGCCGCCAGGTCGGCGGACTCGGCCTCGGCCAGGGCGGGCTTGGGGAGCGGCGTGGGGCGTGGGCGTGTCCGCCATGGAGTGGGCGCGCGGGAGGCGGGAGGGATGATGATGGCGTGACTGTGACAGTAAAAATAACAATCATTTTATTTCTTTCACAGGTGTGCTATTTCTGCAAAGACCACCAGCGGCAAAATAAAAGAAGTCGCCGACAAACTGCGCGAAAGTATTGCTGACATGGTGAAGGACCGAATGATTTCCCTCAAAGTGGATGGGTGTAGCAAGGGAAGGCGCCACTTTGTTGGTATAAATATTCAGTTTGAGGTAAAGGGCAAGGCAAAGGTTGTGACACTGGGAGTGGAGGAGCTGTTAGACACAGCCAGTGCCCAAAACCTGAACACTTTGATTCGTCGAGTGCTAAAGAGGTTTGGCATCCGCCTAAAACAGATAGTTTCTTTCACCTCAGACAGTGGTGCAAACTACATACTGGCAGGAAAGTTACTTATGGAGCTTGACGACGGTGCTGAGGAAGACGATCCTGCTGGTTCGGCGGGGGAGGACGACGACTCGTGGATCGACATCGCTCTTGAGCTGCAAGAGGATGAATTTATTCTGCAGAGCATCAGGTGCGCGGCCCACACCCTCCAGCTGGCCATCGAGGACGCACTGGCGGCTGCGGAGGCATCCTTGAAAGAGGCAATCAAGGCTGTCAGGAAACTTGCTAAGTTTCTGCTGAATCCAAACCAAGTAAGTTTGAAAGAGGCTAAAAAAAAGTTCTTACATTTTATTTTTGTTTTGTAAAATGGCAGACCCCACCACAGCTTTGTATTATTTATAACAGGGTTTCTTCTAAAACATACACTGTAAAAAATTCTGTGCAAATCACAGAGAAGTTACAGACAGTTCTTTACGGAGACACTACAGACTGCCCCGTGGCCAGATTCTCTCTGTGATCTGGTGTTAACGGAGAGTCTGTGAATAGACCAGTCTGTGAACAGACAAGTCTGTGGCCAGAAATTTTCTGTGATCTGGATTTAATCCACGCACCTTCCTCATTTTCAAACACTAGAAGTCAGTGTAAAGGGAAGAGATTATGATAACGGATTCCCTCCATCGACACAAACAAAATAGTGGACACATATCTTAGGTTGAAACGTCACATGTAAAACTCACTGGTCTTGAATTTCTTTTGGGGTGGTTTTCACACTCTACATAGTTAGTCCATTTATTTTTGCTTGTGTTAAAATTGTAAGTTCGTCTCAAAGAGAAAAATACATTTCTAGACAACAATAGTATCAATTTCTTGCTTTTGAAAAAAAAAAAAAAAAAAAAAAAAAAAAGACTTTTTTCTCTGTTGTGCTATGCCTGCAACACGGATATTTTCTGTTCACAGAGATTTCCTGTTCACAGGCTGTCTGGTATGATTCTGTGAACACTACGGATAATTACGGACTGTCCGTGCAACCAATTGACCAGAACAATTCCGTGTTTTTTTCTGTGATTTTTTCTGACAGTGTATCAGTGCTGCTCAATTATGATGAGAAAGCTGAGTTTGGTAGAGGTTCAACCATGAAAACGATTTTTGTTTTCAAGCTGACACAAACCAAAGACTTCATTATTTTGAAATGTTAATAAGTAATGGTCTTTAACATCAATTTTGTTCGTAACATTGGAGCAAACTAAGAGGGCATGGCGTAACAAAAAAATTATTGATAAAAGCTGTATTAAAACTACAACGGATTTTAAAATTACCATGTGTCAATCTACAGCCTGTTTCCCTGTCTGGTAGCAAAAAAAAAGACTGGGCCCAATTTTTTAAAGTCACTGGTTGCGTCAAAACCTTCTGCGCAAGCTTCAAAATTGAAATTGCCTTAATGGTTGCGCTCTTTGTACCAAACAAAGCTTTCCCTCCTTAATTCAGCTGCTCTGATTTATATAAGAAGCAATAAACCCTGCCATTACTCATAGAAAGCTGCGGCTCCTCATGAAACCTTCTATTTTCTCAAAAATAACTTTTTTTAATTTTTTTTACATTTTTTGATAGTTTTTGTCAAATTATGACATTTTTCTTCTCCTCAGGTGCGTCAACTTCGTGACGCGGAACTCCCACTGCCGAAGCTGGATGTGTCCACACGCTGGGGCAGCATGTTTGACATGCTGTCCAGCGTCGTGCGCCTCCAGCATTTTGTGAGATACTCCATGGAGTGGGAGTCCTCCAACGAGCGCCAGCGCCATGACCTCAGTGATGCGCAGTGGGAGGCCGTGGAAGAGTTGATGGAGGATCTCGCTGCCGCCAGGAAAGCGACGACGCTGCTACAGAGAGAAGACGTGACACTCGGCGAGTTTTACGCCATCTGGAGCAGCGTCAAGCTGACGCTGGAAGAGCGCAGCGCCTCACCGACGTCTTCCACTACCTTCTGCGACGACCTGCTCAAGGCCATGGAAGAGCGGGCGCAAGCAGTGCAGTACAGGGACCGCGCGAGAGGGGAAAGGCTGTCGCCCCTCTTCCACTACCCTGGATTCAATGCGGCAGTGTTTATGGATCCCCGCTACATGGCGCTGCTTAGCCACGAGCAGGTGGTGGACGCCAAGAAATACCTGATGGAGTTGTACGACCGGATCCAGGTGGTGCGGGGCCCCACTCTGTCGCCCGGAGATATCAGCGATGAGGAAGTGGACGACCCCTCCGAGTCAGTTTCCCAGCAGGCCTCCAACGATGACGTCGGAGCGTCGCTATTCAGCCGCTTGCTGCAGCGGAGGAACCAGGAGCGGCTGGTGGCTGCGGGGCCAGGGCCATCCTCAGCGACGTCGACGTCAAGTGCTGGTGCCCGCGCCCGGGCTGAGAAGCGTGCCGCCCTGCGTGCTCTTCTTGATGAGCACGGCAGGAACGCCGTCCCGATCCCTGAAAAGGATGATATTTTTGATTATTGGGAAAAGAAGAGGCTCACTCATCCAGAGCTCTACGAACTGGCTCTTATTGTGCTCTGCATACCGGCGACGCAGGTATCAGTGGAGCGCCTCTTCTCGGCGCTCCGGTTCATCCTTCGCCCACAGAGGTACAACCTCTCCGCACAGCACGTGGATGACGTGGCTTTCCTGCACGCCAACAGCGATCTGTTGTCTGAATTAGTGCCAGACCTGCTCAAAAAGAAGAAAAAGTAAATCAGTGTCAAGTCATGTAAATGTGGGTCTTGAATAGTTAATAGGGAGCATAATTACTTGTCTAGTCTGACATAAATTTAGTTTTAATTTGTTACTTCCATGATTTTTTTTTTTTTGAAGTTGATTGTTGAACGTCAGTGTCATCATGTAATGTGAATTGAGTCCTGCCTGAATAATGAATAGGGAGCACCTACTTTTCTAGTCTGACATAAATTTATTTTTTGATTTAATGCTAATTTTGTTCAACGTTTATTGTTGAACATCAGTGCCATCCCATGTGAATTGAGTCCTGCCTGATTAATTAATAGGAAGCAATTACCTCTTTAGTCAGACATAAATTTATATTTTGATTTGTCACTTGCTGTGCTTGATAATTGAGTTCAAAGTTTAACGTTGAACGTAGTGCCATCATGAATGTGAGTCCTGAAATTACTTCTGTAGTGTAAGTCTAACAAACCCTTTTGGATTTGTTAATTCCATGTTAATTTTTTTCAAAGTTTATTGTTGAAAGTCAGTGTCATCATGTCATGTAAATTGAGTCCTGCCTGCCTGAATAACTAATAGGGAGCACCTACTTCTCTAGTCCGACATTAATTTATTTTTTGATTTATTACTTCTATGTTAATTTTGTTCAACGTTTATTGTTGATCATCAGAGTCATGTGAATTGAGTCCTGCCTCATTAATCAATAGGAAGCAACTTCTCTAGTCTGACATAAATTTATTTTTTGATTTGTCACTTCCCTGTGCTTGATAGTTGAGTTCAAAGTTTAATGTTGAACCTAACCAGTGCCATTGTGAATGTGAGTCCTGAAATTACTTCTGTAGTGTAAGTCTAACAAACCTTTTTTTTTTTTTTTTTTTTGTTAATTTCATGTTTGTGTGGTTCAAAGTTTATTGTTTTGATTCGAAACCTGTCTTTTATCAATCTACTCCTAAAGGATAAGTGAGGAAATAGAAAACTTTGTCGTCGTTTGTTTCCTCTACATAGGAATATAAAGTGGGAATCAGAATAATCTCAACAAGAAAATAAAATGTCTAGTGTCTAGTAATAATACGCAAGTAGTAGAAACACCCCCAGGTCCCCAGGTCCCTGGCTGACCCCCCGAGGTCACCAGGTCCCCAGGTCACCCCAAGAGGTGTTACCTAACTTATAATTTTTTTTTTTTTTTAAATTGTCAATTTTTTTCTGGGCGAGGTTACGATGCGAGCTCTAACCTAACTTTACCCAAGGGGTGGGTCTCACCTACCCTGCGAGGCCCCCTAGTCACCTGACTGCCTGGAACCAAGGGCAGCCCACTGTGCGCTTGTGTGTGCGGAGCGTCTGGTGGATAGGCATGCCGCTGCGCTCTGTCCCCAGGTCACCCGCGCGACTGTTGGCGGGGCGGGCCTGCTTGCTGTCTCCCGTGCGCAATAATCAGACGTATATCATTGTTATTATTTTTGGGAGTTTTGTCATTTTATGTTTTTTTTTTTGTGTTTTTTCTTCAGTTTGTTTTTTGCAGCGTACACTCATTTAGGTGAGTTGAGGTACCTTTGCATCCACAAACCCACACGCTTGGCATTGCGCGCTGCGCAGTTTTTGGTGCAGTGTGAGCCTACGGTGTCATTGTGACAAGGCGCCCATACCTTCGGTAGTTTTCTCAGGCTGGGGCAACCGAATCTGTCGACATCAAACACCCTTTTTGAGGGTAAGAAAAATTCGAGAATTCTCTTTTTCTCATCGCCTTTGACGTAGAGAAAATCGTACTCTGTGGCCATTTCACTCAGAGTCTGTGGGAGCCTGTCATAGGGCGAGTACCCCGTGTCCCAGGGAAGGGAATGGAGGCGATTCACAATGTAGTTGTTTTGCCTCTTCTGCTTCTCTGGGATTGCATCCCCGGGGTAAGGAGGGCTGAATGTGGTCGACTTGTGGACCTGGGCCGCCTCGTTTTGTTCATAGAACGAAACCTCTTTCAGCACATACTCCCCGTACTTGCCTCGGAGCATCTGAATGTCGCAGATAGCGTAAGTCATCGTGCTCAACTGATGTGGCCTGGTCAGCGTCTGAATGAAGAATGATGCCCTGGAGGGCGCGCTTCCTAGATTTATACCCTGCCGCCAGCGCTGCGTGCGCCACCTCACGGCAGGAACACGAAGTTAGTGATGAAAAAGGCGACTTCACCCAGTGGGTATTGAACCCGTGTCTCCGCGCTGAGAAGCGCAACAGAATACACACACTAACCCACTGAGCTACTGTGCCGAGCTTACGCAGCGAGTGTATGGTCCGAGTTTTGATCTGTGAGCGCCGCGCGCCGTGCGCTGAGCCAAGCGCGGAGCCGAACGCCTAACGGTCAAATTGAATTGTCCCGCCACCGCACGAGTTCCGACCGGAGCGGAACCCTTCCCCGCGACGCCAGGCCACGCCGCCGGTGCCGAGCCGAGCGGTGCCGAGCCGAGCCGAGCGCCGCAGCCCCTCCCCTCCTCCCACGCACCCAGTGTGCCGGACGCCCTGACCGGCCTCAACGCACGTTGTCCCTTTTACTTTCCGCATGCTGACGAGTGTCCGATACCATTTCTCCGGCTGAAATATTTTTCTAGAAATACTGAGAATACTCCCCTCGACTTTCTGTTTTCGCTGACTAAACTGTCAGAGTGGAAATGTATTGGTCCAGATCCCCCACCCGCCAAAACCTCCCCTCCCGCTCCTCTCACTTCAAGCCGTGCCGTATCGGAATGAGCGAAACACCTGTTGTCAACACTTGAAGTTGATGTCGAGTGACAAGAAATAATATATGAGAGATTTTGGCATCCTTCTTTTATTTGCAATCGTGCGAAATCGAAAAACAATTTGAATTTTGACCGGCCGTTAGAAGACAGGTGGCGCCCTCGCCGGCTGAATCCAGCAACCAGTCCTTCCGGCACGTTCAATCGTGTCACTTGTAGTCTGGCCACCGAAGTGACGCCTCATCCCGTCATCTCGTCTGCCAACATGTCATTTCACGATGAAATGCTAGATTTCGAGCCGTATGAAGATGATGTTGTGTCGAGTGATATTGAGGAAGAAACTATCGACCTCAATGTTTCGGGGGAGTTGTTTCAGGTAAGTGAAAATAAAAGTGGATTGAATGAGTGAGTGCGTACGTACGGGTGTGTTTGGTTGCGCGGTGTCGGCGTCACGTAGCGTGGTAGCATCAGGACGTTTCCCGGGTCCGTCTGTCTGTTTTTCGCATCAGTGTCATGTTCCTTGTGCTCGTCTCGGTAATTCCTTTCCGCGGTGGTATTATTCTCGTGATAAAAGTGCTAGAATCTCGAGATTTACACTTCGCGTCCCACTGTCACTGTGCCTTGCGGCCGGCCGCGCCGTCCTGTCTCAGCCTGTTCGGCTTGTTTGTGTGGTTCGAATCAGTTTTCTCTCGTTTCGAATCTTGTTAGGGTCGCTTTGTGTGGGTTGCCCTCTGTGAAATTCATGAAAATTTGGGTCAGAAAGTGTGGAACTTGTGCCGTGTTGCCCACCACGTGGAGCGTGGGAACCGCCGTGTCTCTGAGATTGTGACGCCTTCTGTGGATAAAATCGGTGTTTTTTCGGTTCGAATCCTGTTCGGGGCGCTTTGGGTGTGTGGTCGTGTGAGAAATTCCAAAAAATTTGTGTTATAAATGCTCAAAAGTGAGTGGTGTGGTCCTTCCCTCTGGTGGCGTGGGTCGAGAAATTTATGTCATTTGCGAGTGTTGTCTTTGTTTACACACGCCCGACGGATGCGCGGCGGCTCGCTGATGTCTGAGGACGTTAAATTTTTGATTTGTCTGATTTCGTTTATGGTTCGCGGGGCGAGCAACTTCAAATCATGGCGCACAGTGGGCCGGATGGGGTGGGAGTGTGGTGACGTCACAGCCTGCCCGCTGTCTGTCGTGAAGTGTTTTGGCCGACTCGTTTGGCTTGTTTACATGTCGTTCCATTTTCCGAGTTTTCTCTGGACATTTAATCATTTACTGTGTGCAATGAACGAGTGTTGTATGGATTTCGTCTGTCTGTCCATGGAAACGAGAAGGGAACTGTGTCATTGAGAGAAACCGCTTTGATTCACGTGTTTGGTCCTGTGTGTGAGGTTAGGTTTTCTGACTGTCCTGTAAAATGTATCTTTATTGTTTCAGGACAATGTAGGCATACTGAGAGAGCGAAACCACCGTGACTGTAATCATCGTCGTGTAGTAAGTTTTATCTCTCTTAGATGTAAAGATGCAACATTTTCAAAATGATGTCTGTTTTTTTTCTGTTTTCAGTCTGTGTGGGATCGTATCGAGCCAAGGCGTCGGCAGCCTCAGGTTGGAGCAGCCAGTCGTGGGGCTGCGAGTGTTGATGTTACCTCAAGTGATGATGATGAGACTGAACGATTCAGCCGCTTTACGGCAGAACGCCGCCAGCATGATGACATTGAAGAGCGCCCTCCTCTTCCCTGCCAGAACGATGAGCAAGAAGAGGGCGAAATTGAAGAACATGGACCTTGTGTGCGCACATCTCAGCGGGGAAGAGTGTATTCTGGTCTTCGCCGTTCTGGTGTTTGTCGTGCTTGAGTGCATGAGTTCAAGGTAATCCATGCCATCATTATTGTATCCATGGGGAACCGTTTGGGCCAAGTCAATGCGCCTTCGCTTTGTGTTCTTTGCCTTCCAGTTCTTTGAGGTCTGTATGGTGAGAACCTTCCAAGCGGGAGTCCTTGTTATTTGGCGAGGAATGGGGACCGTCACTTTATCTTCCTCCCCCATGACCATGGCTTTAAGGTGTTCGAAAGTAACCAACTCGTCGCATGACTTGTTGATGCTTATGCCACGCACCTTGATGCCAGTGTTGCCAGATAAGTAGGCAAAAAGTAGCCCAAACACACAGGGGTGCGGCAGGCTGCATCTCCTCCTGCCTACTAGGCGACTTCTCGCCACAGCTGTTCAGTAGCTGCTTAGTAGGCAGGAGGAGATGCAGCCCACCGCACACCTATGTGTTTGGGCTACTTTTTGCCTACTTTTCTGGCCACACTGCTTGATGCACACTTTTGTGTTTTCGGGGTCCCCACCGATGCACACTTTGTAAGCATAGTTCTTTGGACCACCAGAAGCAAATTCCAGGATATAAGGGCCTGGACCGAAATCCTCCTCAACCTGGTCTGTGAGGTCACCCAAATGGGTGCCAAGGGGGAGGTCCGGTTCGTCCGGGCGACTGATGTAAGCCACCGAGTCTGTGTCATGGTAAAGGGCCCGTCGACCTACCAAATCCAAATACTTGTAGAGCTGAAGACGTCCGAAACATGTCGCGAAACAAGCATGAAGCAGCGACGATGTGGGGAGACTCTGTTCAGTATCCTGAACAGGGAGGATACCTACTTGAAGACAGTCAGGGCCGTAGCCGCGTCTTCCCGCCGGGGGGGGGGGTTGTCGTTGATGTGCGGGTTGCCTACCTCACAGGGGTTTTTGCCGTTTTTACGTGCAGAGCCATCACCTGCGAGTTTTTTCGTTTTAAGAGCGGGGCGGGGAGGGGAGGAAAACGTAATAAAATTAAAATATGACGTCATTACATTTAATTTTAGTTATAGTGCTTCATTTCAGAGTCAGAGTTAAACAATAAAAGAATAGAAACTCAAATTAAAAAGGAAACAATTTAGTTTACACGCAGGTCAAACTAGAACTTCAACCTTCCTTCAGACAATTAGACAATAGTAGATTTGACTTAGACCTTCGAATAGATTGATGAAAAGTCTCAGCTTTAAAAAAAAACATACATTAGCAATCAACTTTTCCGAAAATTCGGTGTCTTGTTTCGCTATTTACAAATATTTTCATTATTCGGTTCAAATCAAGGTTGTCTAGCCTCTCTTTATAAATGTGAAGGATTGCTAAGTGGTTTAGTCGCGCCTGTCCCGTACATGTTCTTAAGTAGTTTTTCAGCCTTCGGAGGGCAGAAAAACTTCGCTCTGCTGTGGCTGCTGACACAGGTACCACTAGCAACAAAATTATCAACTTCTCGAGTTCAAAGAAAAGCTTCCTTGTTTCCTCATGCAACTCAGCAAATGCATCTGCTATCCCCCGAAGTGTAGTTTTGCCAGGAGCAATGTCTGGCAGAGAATAAATGTTTCCCTTTAGTTTCGGTACATTAAAGCCGTACTCTTCCAGGACACCTTCCAGGCCGTCCACGTCGTCCCACTGATCCGGGGGTGTAAGCAGGGCACTCTCCAGGGTCATCAAGGTCTTCAAGTCCTCCTGTTGGAATCTACTTTCTATTTCATTGACAGCCACGTCAATGATTTCAAAGTAGTCTTTTCTCATGGAGTCCTTTACCGACTGAAAATGAAGAGCAGTGTCGCTATTGTGTGCGTCCAAAGGAGGTCGGCGCTTCCTAGGAAGAGAGGGTTCGACAAGCTGGTATTTCTCTTTGGCTTGTTCTATTTTTGACCACAGGAGATCAAAGTGCTCATCGGAACGCATCCTTTTCAGCCTCTTAAGGGTAACGTCCACGGCTTCATTGGCACCTGACATACAAAATGTAGGTGATTGTAGCACTTTGCTTAGCTCTTCACATGGTTCAAACAAATCACGGAGGACGAGCAAAGTGAAATAAACCTGACATTTTTCAAGTTGATCGTGTATCCCTCTCGCTTTAGCAGATATGTTTACCTTCTGACCGTCGCTCGACTCCTCAACGGCCTTCTGCCCCGCCAACTCATCAAGGAAGGACAGCACAGCGTGGTAGCAGTTCAAAGTGCCGTCCAGAGAGCGCACACGCACCGTCCAACGGGTCACACATTGCTTACAGGGTCTAGCTCCATCACACTCGTCATCGAAATCTTCTCGCAGTTCTTCAAATCGAGCCTTCCGTTTGGGGGACCGCGAGATGATAACGCCAACATCGTGAACCCACTGTAAGGCTTCGCAAGCGGCGGGCAGATTTTTCATTGCATCTTGAATTCCCAAATTAAGAGAGTGGTTGTAGCAATAAGTGTACAGGGCCAACGGCTGCAACTGTTTGATGAGCGCCTGAACACCTTTAAACTGACCTTTCATGTTAGAACCACCATCATAACACTGCCCTCTTTGGTTCTCTATATCTAGATATAGTCTCATGAGTGCGTCTTTGTACAGCTCTGTCAAGGCGACACCCTTTGTGTCTGATGTAGAAAATAATCCAAGAAAATGCTCTATAGGTTACAGAGTTTTTTTATCAACAGTGCGAAGACATATTGTGAGCTGTTCTAGATTACTTTCATCGCGGGCCTCGTCCATGATAGAGCTGAAAAATCCATTCTCACGAATTTCGTCCGCAATTGCTCTCTGAATTTCATGTGCCATTATTTTTAGGATTTCGTTTTGAATTTCAGGAGAGGTAAAGGTATTGCGAGGTCGTTGCAGCCACCTTTTCAGCTCCGGCACGTCCTCAGCTCTACACTTACGCAGCTGCATGTTGGAGAGTCCCCTCTGAACGCTAGTCCCTGCCTTGCTATTGTTTTCAAAGTAGTAATAATTTTAGACAATGCAACACGTGCCTCAGCTTGTTGTTGTGCTTCAGCTGATGACAATTGGGCAGTAACTGGCGTTTTAGAGAGACTAACTAAGGCAGAGGCGGCGGCCTTGTGATATGCAGATTTTTCGTGCCCTTCAAAAGTTTTGT